>JZKD02S1482346.1:0-10769 GCA_000966675.3 Picea glauca | reverse complement strand
AGAATAAGGTCACTCAACAATCTTTTCAATTTTAGGGAGTCTGAAAAGAGCTTAACTATGGACTCCGGGGGGGGCTTCTTTTTCGTAAATTTAGTCCCTCAGGCCCGAAAAAGGAATAAAATTATACCTGAGGATACTCTTCTAAAGAACTGGCATTTAATAGAGTATTCATTTGTTCGTACAGTTGACCATCTGGACCGAAAAAGGGGTAAACTACCGCTGGACAGACGTGACTTCAAAATTCAGTTTAACGAGCGTGAAAGGTCACAAGATCGCTCGACAATCTTTTCATGTTTAGAGGGTCTAAAAAGGACTTAAAAGGTGACGCGTTATGTTTTGGGAGTTCGAAGGGTAAGTCAAAGAGTGAAAAAGACCCATGCAAATGAGGCTCAAACTCGTATTCAGGAAAGACTATACGGACTCCCGAGCCTACTTATGTTGTCAGAAACGACATGGACACCATAATGCAACCAGGAAGTACCTAGGGCATCCATGTTTTGGTAAGCTCTACCACCAAGTCGCAATACTTCTAGAGAAGATATGATGGTTCCGTGTCACAACCGGATGGGATCGATCCTATATCATAAGAACAAAAGGCAACGAGATGCAACAATGGGGATGAAATCCTACCCTATATGCTCAAGTTGATTTTTGAATTTTTTTTTTATGAATCGTCCATATATATTTTTTTTATTTTCTAAAACTCAATGAAAAATGTCCCAATACCTGATCAAATCCCTCCCATATAACTCTTGAACCACTCAAAATGGTTTTTGGTATAAAGAAACTGATAAAGGGGCCCAAAAAAGTGACAAAAAGAGGCCAAAAAGTCTATAAATAGAAGCTGGCAGCTCATTATCACCATTGCTAATTTGGAAATTGACTCTAGAGCCAAAAGACCCCCTTTGCCAAAGATCGTGATTCCAGGAGCTACAGTGGACGAAACGGACTTCTGCTTGGACCAAGTAAGTACAAACTCCCCCATCTTGCAATTCAATACTTAATTTATGTCATTTAAGTTGGTTTTGGGGGTGGTCGTCGACCTCCAAGAGGTCGGCCCTAGGAAAACGCGGGCTGTCCAGGGACAACCCGCGGGTACCCATGCGCAGAGTCAAAACTGCACGCGGGTACTCGCGACTGTCGCCTTGATAGCCCACGGGTGTCCCCTGCGTGGTGGAAAATTGATTGAACCAAGACTAAACTCCCCATTTTTTTCTTGTGTGTTTGGCAGGATGTATGTTCAGTGGAGAGAGAGGGAGCACGAGGCTGCCAATGAGGTAGTGGCTGCAGATCCGAATGTTATGGCCATGCTGATGCAGTGTGGCTTGGTAAAATTATTTTTGTGTTCGTTTATGCATGCTCAACCCAGGCTATTGAATGCCTTGGTTGATTATTGGCACCCAGATGTAGAGGACTTTATGATAGAGGGGCAATCCTTGGTGCCCACCACCGAGGATATTTACTTTTTGACAGGACTCTTGAGGAGAGGGGAACCTGTCAACTTTCAGACTTTTCCTACGGGGCCGAGCAAAGTCTCGGAGTTGATAGAAGAATATTGCGTGGCTGAGACCAATCAGAGGACTTCCTCGATACCTGTTAGTAGTATCACCAGCCTCACCCTTCAGACTATCTTATCACTCATTGGGCGGATTACTGGCTCTGCGGCCGTGCATCAAGCTTCACGCGCACAGATGAACTGTGAAATTCAGTGCATGAATGCACAAATTTTTGACTGGAGTACCACACTGCTAGCAAGCATGATAGGTCAGTTGACAGCTTGCAGACAATGGACGCATAGGAACTTCGGGTTTGGGACCATCCTATGTTCATTTTTCTTTGAGAGAGTTCCATGTTTTAGTCCTCAGCTTACAGTACGAGGACATCTGGATACTTTCCCCACAGTGTGTAGATGGGCAGCTTTGTTGCCGCGACAGGGTGGTGGGAGGACCACAGAGGCCTTCAATGATGACTTTTTTGCCTGGCTGTCATGGCAGATCCCAACGATTGAGGATTACCCATATGCACGGATCGATTTTTCCAGAGATCCAACAATACCAGTGCCTCCTGGTGAGGAGCGAGGGGAGATGGGTAAGTCTCCTCCTGTACAGTTTTTTTGTTTGCATATGTATTTTTTATGTCTTTTTGATATATATATCATGTTTTTGTATAACAGATTTTTTGACGGGTGAATATTGTGTTGCGTGCAGATGTGGGACCCGTGCGACCTGCCGATTATGCACAGAACAGGCACCACCCACGGCCAGAGGCCGTAGCTGCCACCGTCGGGGGAGTAGTAGTGGAAGGGAACCTCCGAGTAGGGGAGGCCGAGAGGGTTCTTAGGCGGATTGAGCAGAAATTCACTACGCTCACTCGCACAGTTCCCATGGCAGAGATAGAGAACTTGCCACCCTCTTTGCAGATTCATATTGTGGGGGCACCTCGGACATGGATCTGATTGTTTAGGCATTTGGGTCAGGCTGTATTTGAGTATAACAGGGCCCATAGGCCCTGAACAGACTTGTAGACCTTTATGTGCCCTGAGCACTGATATGTATATATATTTTTTGAGGGCATAAGCCCCAGTGACTCGTTATGGTTCCCACTTTTTGAGGTGCTTGCGCCCATCTATGTACTCTGAGGATTTTATGATGTTTATATATGGTTTTTATTTCTTTTCTGTGTCTTTATGGATTATGTGTACAAAAATGTATTTACATGTGTATGATCATGATCTTTTTATGTGTGAGCAAGATGCCAATCTAAAATGTGATTAGCTAGAGTATCTGTGATTTGATTTAGAATCCTAGGAACATGAAAATATGTAATATAATCAAAGTTGCATTCCAAGAGACGTACCCTAAGGAATCGTCGGTGTAAAGTTGGGTCATGAACTCGGTATATTCTATTTAGCTGTGACACAACCAGTTGAGCATCTAGATAGACCCGGAGATGAGAGATACCCAATGACAAAGTGTCACGAAGAAACTCAATAACTGCACTATACTCAGCAACATTATTTTTGGTGTCACCTAAGCATATCCCTCCGGAAGATAACAACTGACCCTGTGGTGTAAAGATTACCGAAGTTGCGGAGGCAAGCCTCCGCATGTGTCGACTAGTACCGTCCGCATACCCAATGAACACCTCGGACTCACTTGACATCTGCCATAGTGACGAAAGATAACATCAATGACACGTCCATAACACGTTTTTTCAAAAGAAACGTAAAAAAGTAATATCCCAAAGACTATACATATGTTACAAAAAGTTACCCACGATGACTGTTATATGAGTAATACTTCTTGAGGTAGAGCCCATTTCTAGGCTCCGCCAAAGCATTCCCTTCAAAATTGACCAATCGATAAGCACCCTTTTTTAAAACCTCCTTAATAATGAAGGGTTTGAACCACATGGGTTTAAACTTTCTTGCCTCCAGGGGGTCCTTATCTTGGTCATAAACCAGGACAAGGTCGCCCTTAGAGAAAACCCAAGGATGAATGAACCTATCATATTGAAACTTAACCTTATGTTTATGAGCCTTGTTGGCCAGGGCCGCATCACGACGGTGTTCATCAAGATTCTCAAGGTGTATTAAGCGTTCTTCAAGTGGAGAAGTGTCTAGAAATAACTGTACTGCCAATTTCAGAGATGGAATCTGACATTCGATGGGAAAGACTGCCTCCAGCCCATAAACAAGTTGGAAAGGTGAGAAACCGGTTGCAGTTTTAACTGAGGTTCGGTAAGCCCATAATGTTGAGTATAACATCAAATGCCAATTTGACTTGGCTGAGTTGATGGTTCACTGTAGCATTGTCTTAAGCATTTTGTTAATAGCTTCAACTTTCCCATTGGCTTGGGGATAGCAAGGTGAGGAATGTTCTTGCCGTAACCCAAGCTTTGATGTTAAATCGGACATCATTTCATTTTGAATGTGACTGCCATGGTCAGTGACAATCTCTCTCAGGACACCGAACCATGCTATAATCTGGTTGAATAAGAAGAGAGTTGCAGTCTCTCTATCATCTTTGAACGTCGGCATAGTTTCGACCCACTTGGTGAAGTAGTCGACATCTACAATGATGTAGTGGTGCCCCCTTGCTGATGGGGGGTTGCATGTAGTGTAATCAATACCCCATTTAGTGAAGGGACCAACGGTGATAACAGGAAACATGGGAGATGGATGTGCCCTCATCTTCTGTGAGAATATTTGGCATGGATGGCACTTCTTGACTGACTTGATACAATCTTTTATAAGTCTGGGCCAGAAGTAACCTGCTCATAAAATCTTTTGGGTTGTTGCCAACCCAGACAAGTGACCACCACAGGCTCTTGTATGACAATCGTTGAGCACGATGACGACCTCCTCATGAGTGAGACACCGACACAAGATGCAGTATACACCTCTCTGATACAACATATCATTGAGTATGAGATAGTTCTTGGCCTGATGGCGTATCCGCCGACGCTCATCACGAGAAGCAGAGGTGGGGCACTTCAAAGTCTGGAGATAGATCAGTATATCTCCATACCAGGGTTCTGATGATTCAATCAAAAACATATCCCCCCGGATAGGCGATTCCTCAGGCACAACGTCACCTGACTCAACCAGAAGATCCGAGATAAGTTCTGTGAAGACCAATGACTTTTTGGACTTGGCTGAAATGAAGTCTAAGTCAAATTCTTGAAGCATGACCATCCATCTACTGATTTTTCTGCCGATAATTCATCATGTCAATATGTACTGGAATGGATTCATGACAGCTACGATGGTGGTGTTGCGAAATAGAACATAGTGATGAAACCGTTGAACAGCATGAACTGTTGCCAACACAAGTTTTTCGAGATGGGTATAATTAAGTTCTGGTTCTACGAGGCCTCGACTCAGGTAATAGATCACGTATTCAGAAAATGAATCATCTTCTTGAACTAAAACCATGCTTATGGTTGACTCTGCGGCAGCTAGATATAATAGGAAATCCTTGTTATAATTCGGTGGCCGTAGCAGAGGTGCGGTTGTAGGAACGTGTTTCAATGCGTCGAAAGAGCATTGCGTTGCTTTGTCCCAGAAAAAGGGAACATATTTCTTCAGTAAACGCATGAAGCCCTTGGTGATTTCGGCATAGTTGGCGATGAAGCATCGTAAGAAGTTTGCCTTGCCTTGAAGACTCTGAAGTTGTAAGATTGTGCGTGGGGGTGGCAACTAGATTATTGCCTCCACCTTAAGAGGATCCACCATGATCCATGTAGTTGACACGATGAAACCTAACAAACGTCTTGACGTGACGCAAAAGCTGCACTTGTTGGGATTCAAGTGAATCCGGAAGTAGCGGTAGCGTTCGAAGATGAGTTTGAGGTGTGTAGGATGATCTCTTCGCTTGCGAGAGCACGATGCTAAATCATCTAGATAGGCCTTGACTATATGTCTGAGGTCATGAAACACAAAAGACATGGCCCGCTGGAAAGTGGCTCCAGCATTCTTGAGACCAAAAGGCACTTTTCGATAGGCGAATGTACCCCACGGGCAAATGAAAGTCGTTTTGTGTTGGTCCTCAGGTTTGATTTGGATTTGATTATATCCTGAAAAACCATCCATGAATGAAAAGGCTTCACAACTGGCAGATTCATCAATGATCTGATTGATGAATGGGGTTGGGTAATTATCTTTTGGACAAGCCTTATTCAAATCACATAAATCTATACATACACGAATCGTGCCTTGTTTTTTATCGACCAGCACGGGTTTGAAACCCATTGAGTCAAATGAATAGGGTAAATGAACCCTACCTTGAGCAATTTCTCAACCTCAGCCTTGATGGCTGCTTCTTTCCTAGGATTAACTGGATGAAGTTTTTGTCGAACAGGCTTAGCATCAGGATACATAGTGATCTCATGTTCAACTATTCTCGGATCGATGCCTGGCATTTCCTCATAAGACCAGGCAAAAACGTCGCGGAATTCTTTGAAAAGATCCGTGTAGATATCAATCTCTTCGGGGGAGCAATCCGCTCCGATGAAGACATTCTCCACAATGCCAGGGTTCCGGGAGATATTGATTGGTATGGTTTCAGTGATAGTCGCCATATTACCCTCAGCATAAATTTCCTATGTAGCTAAGAGGTTGATGGGACATGGCTGATCTCCCGTCATGGTAATAGTGAATTCTCTTGCCTCAATTCGGTGTAACTCTGGGAGAAAATATGATCTATGATGAATATCTTCCCAAGGTCTGTCTGGACTAGTCATCACTTCGATTACAACTTCGTCAGAAGGCAAGACTAAGTCTAACGAATCAGTGGTAGCAAGAGAACCCTGAGCCCAGATAGGCTCTGGAAGTGGATCCAACTCTTGTGCGGGAGTCGGATCGGGAGTAGCTGAAGTTTGCTGGACTAGAGAGTACGTACTTTATTGGCCGACAAGGGCATGGACATGCCAGCATGCCCTGTCTCATCCATCGTGGCTGATGGGGAAGGAAGAATCCATGGATCCTGAAAGTAAGTCGTGCGAAACGATGAAACATGAAAAATCTCAGCCTTATGGTGGGTCGATATAAACTTGACATCGCCATGAGGAGGTGGATAATCGAAAGTACCCATCAAAGATGGGCACAAACCAACTCCTATGTTAATGACACCGGCTTGAGGATTATCTATCATGGGAACCGTGGATTCCCCCAAGGTTGGGTCAGGTCGAGAGAAGGATAATTGATCAATGGTCACTATTTGGCCTTCATGTGGAAACAATAAGACTCAGAACACTGTAGCGACCACAACTTGCATTGCATACATCCAACTATGACCTAACAATAGATTGTAGTCGATGGGGGCATCAACCACCTCTACTTCGATGCACATGGTCTTCCCCCCTAACTGCACAGGGAAAGAAGGAATGATGCCATGCGGTCGGAAAGAACGACCATCGAATGTAGTGAGGAGAGTAGGTGACGGAGACAACTCAAGCTGACCAATGGCTTTCCAACATGCTAACGACATAATGCAAGTCGAAGCAGCCTCGTCTACCACCGTGCGGAAGATATTTCGTGTAAACGTTTTCGTGAGATGAGCCACTACTATCTAAAATGCAGCGTGGTAAGGAAAATGAGGTTTCAAGTTAGTCGTATCTAACATGATGGTACCCGGGTTACAAGTCTCAGTAGAGCCTAAAGCAGTCAATAAGGATTTCCTCTGAGCGGGGCAACTTTGGAGGACCTCCAAAGCGGACATAGCACAAGGGGTTTGTGATAAATCTTCCACCATAGAGTAGTTATGGGTGGCCCTTGCATTTGGATTGTGAGAAGCTCACTTGAATGCCCCTTTTGGAATGCATGTCATTGTTTCACCCAACGTCTTCTCGATCCGTAGAGGAAGAGATGGGATCTCGGCTTCTTTGCCCTTCTCAGAGGCGCTTGGTTTACTATAGTCGTGTGCTCTAGTTGTTATTAAAGCATCACGTTTAACCATATATACATTCGTGGAAGATGAATTGTTTGGGGGAGGGCAGTTTTCTTGGCTGCCCCCCTCAGCACTTGTAGAGGCTTGAGTTAAATTTTTCCCATGTTGAAAGGGATTAGTCAACACATCTTTTTGTTGTTGTGTGACAAACTTCTGGGCCTCCGCAAGTCGAGGACATAGATGGGTCGGGTGGTCTTCCGCACATAAGTTGCATGGATACCTTGCCTTCCTCTTTTTTGTGGTGCCCTCGCCAGCATTATCAGTGGGTTTTTTATCCCCCTTACTCTTCCTGCGTTGTTTCTTCTTCCCTTCAGGCTATTGGGTGGCCTTTGGGTTAGTGATTTGTATGGAGTGTACTTCCGACGTTTGGGTAGGAGGAGCAACTAAAGCAGTAGTTTGGCTGGCCGCTGAGTGTTGTATAGATAACTATTGCAATTGTTTTGTCAATTGCTCAACGGGCTTAGTTTGTGTCGAACCAACGATACCATCGGCATGTGGTCCGGCTCTCTGTCTGGTTTTATCCAGTATTGACCGTGGTGCATCCGGCAGGATGTTGTACAGTAAACCAGACTAAGAATAGATAAGCTCAAACTGTTGAGCCCTCATGATGGCATCTTCCTCGGAGAAAACCCCGGAAGGCACGACGTCTTTGGATAACTGTGGAACTAAAGACTTAAGGAACCACTCAAGCAGGAATGTTGGTCAAACGGGTACTTTGATGAGACTCTTTCGGCGTCGCCACTCTCGAATATGATCCGAGATATGGTCCGCTGTCGTCTGCTCGAAATTGGCTAGCAACTCTGTGCCGACGTCGTATCTCACAGGTAATTGGAAATGGTTAAGGAAGGCCATCGCCAGTTCACCAAAAGAAGAATATCATGAGCGGTCAAGCTTGATGTACCATTTCGCGGCACTCCCAATAAGAGTGTGTTGAAACAATCACAACTGGACAGAGTCATCTTTCAGTGAGTTAGATGAGCACCAAAGATGGAAAGAAGTCACGTGATCACCTGGATCTTCGTTAGGCTTGGCCTCGAACTTTAGAATGTCCAAAGGCAACTTCGTTGGCATAGGAGGCCAACGCGGATCGTGACAGATAGGGTCATTTAACAACCATGTCAAATCTGGCAAGTGTAACGTCGCCAAGAATGGTAGTTTAGGTTGCTGCTGATAGCTGGGATAAAAGGGTCCTGGAGTTTGACTGGCACCAGGTTGCCAGGAAAAGTTTGGTTACTGGCCCGGATTCTGGTAGAAACCATGGCCCTGACCAGTGTAAGGGTTTTTCATCTGAGGAGACATCATTGGCTGATTTCCCATGAAGGACATAAGATGTTGGGCATTCATTGTGTTTGACGGACTTTGGGAAGGATTACCCCATGCCGGTCTCGAGGGGAGAGACATAGAATTATGCCCGGGGTTCCATTGACTGTGGAAAGAATTACCCCAGAACAACATTCCAGATGAAGGAACAGATCCTTGTCCTGAGTTCCAAGGTCCTGGTATATGTGCCCCCAGCGCAGGAATAGTACCCTGTGCCGGAGTAGACTGTCCAAAAATGGGTGTTCTCCCAGATGGGAAAGCAGTGGATGCGAAAGTGTTATTACCAAACGTCCCATTCCAAACAAATGGTGATGAACCTACCAACAGAGTTTGCACAAGTGTTCCTTGACTCCCGCCTCCAAATGAACTCATGTGTGCAGGCTGCCCGGTGGAATGCTGATGCAATCCACCAAGCGAAGGGGATGAAGGAGGGATATGACCTCCAGCGTAAGGAAAATCATTGAAAGGGATAGGAATTCCCCCAAGTTGACCTTGCAGAGGAGCGTTAGAGCTCCCTGCCCCCAGACCCAAAGTCTGTAAAGTGGAGGAAGTGAGTGCATGACTTGTACCTGAACTAGGCATACCATATGAAAATGGAGGGGTTGTCGCACTAGGTGTGTAAGGAGGTGTGGCCGCCGCGATAGATGGGGTTGGTCCACTGTGCGACGTAGTTGCGCCCGAGACCATGGTGGCCCGGACTGTCGACAAAGGCAAGTTAGGAGATGATTCTCCTATGGTGACAACAGTGATGGGAATAGAAGGATTCCCAGATAAAGTAATAACGTTTGTTTCCATAGCTGTGTGAGGCACCGACAGGCGTTCATAAAATTAAATTGGCACAATAACTTGCGGCCAAGTATCAGTGTTTGGGGTTTCAACCGAATAAAGATTGGTGATTGATTCCTCCGGGAGTTGTTCGGGCTCAATGGTTGGAAACCCAGTTGCTTCGAAAGACCCTTGTTGGTCTAGCCTTCGCCTCAATGGTGGTGGGGGTGGTTCCAGTATAATCGGTAGCAGGCCCAGAAGCCTTCCTGATCGGCGAAGCTCTGAATCCTCCATTGTTTGAGAAGATTCATGACACGCTAAGGTATTCTACATAGACAAACAGTAACACACACTAAAAGAAGCCCCTATGAGATAAGACAAGCAAACACTAACTATTTTGAAGAACAGTTACAACAACCAACACTAAAGAAACTTACCGATGCAAGTGCAACTTGAATACGGAAGCACCCTCCAGGTATACTCTGCAAAGCATGGCCCGATGTCTATCCTAGGTACCATGGTATACCCCCACAGTCACCTGTGTATGTCCCTAGAAAAGATTGGCAACTAGTTTTCCAGCACGTGAACAGTCACCAGGTGGGTACAGTCGATAGTCGGGTATACCATAATGAGTAGGGTATCAAGCCCGAAACCTGTCAAGGGTATCGAGAGCAAATGGTCCGGAAGACAAATGAGGACCTCGAATGGATTCGAGACCCACGAAGCCCCGTGGCAAATGCAAACGATGAAATCCCTTAACAAATCCTCAATATGTGTTCTCCACTACGCTCGGTCCAGCTTTGGAGGGGTTATCTCCGCTACCTTTCCTTACGCAACCTCGTGCTTAGCCCCTGTGTTAGAGGGGGGTCCCAGATAACTTTCTGTAACTGGACTTCTACACTCTATTGGTTGTGGAGCCTGATTATCTTCCTGATGCAGAGGTCCTTTTCTTTCAGCCGTGTCTATACCCCATGAAGTATTTACACCCCAGAAGTATATACACTCTTCCATGTGGGGGAGTGCAGAGGGGGGGTACCCCCTCTGCGGGGTCCATCCCCACGGCTGGGGGGTCTGGGGGCAAGCGGGCCCCCAACGGGGGTTCGGGGGCGAAGCCCCGAAGAAAAAATTGCCTTATAAAAGTATATTGTAATTTCATTGTAAATCTAGACCGTTCATTATAAGGTCACAGATCTAACGGTAGAGATTATGTTAGGGTTTTTGCCCTAGAAGGAAACC
>JZKD02S1482335.1:0-10769 GCA_000966675.3 Picea glauca | reverse complement strand
TGTGTATAGAAAGAGACAACTCAAGTAGGATACCAATGAGAAAAACACCCAACCCAATGTACAAGGAGAATCAAAATGAAAATATGATGAGAAAGATTTTACCCAAAAAATCAACCAAAGATAGGTTTCTTGTCATCCCACAGACACTTAACCATCACTATAGAGACCCAAGAAGACTCAACAATCATCAAAATCTACCCAAAAACCACCAAACCCAACCAAAAAGAAAAAGAGGTTGATGTACATGACTGTTCAAGGAAACAATGTGTATGTACGCAACTTGCATAAGGACAACACGTGAATATACATGACTGTCAAGAAAAAACCTGTGTATATGTTTCAAAAACACAGCTAGGCATAGGAGAAGGATGAAAGACTCATACCCAGAGTGAACAAAGGCTGCCAAGCAATGATACGACAAGAAACACAATAGTAATAAGAGCAATCTAAGAATAAAAACACTCCAAACCCTAAGAAAGAAGATTCAATCCCAGTATGGTCGCCAATTCTGTTATGATGAAAATCTCTCTATGGCTAGGGTAAACCACAACAGACAGAAATGACTACAAAAATCAACTCTATTCTCAAGTATGCTATATAAAAAAATATGCTAGAAAGACAAGATAAAAGGCCTACCTCGTCTAGACGTTCGATGAAGTCCACCATTGAGCACTTGACCCAAAGAAATATGCCCACAACCTGTCCTCAACAACCAAGCAAAGAAAATATATAGTGATAATATATGATGTTAGCACATTCAATAACATAATCCATTAATATACATAACAAATACTCCCATGGAATAATAATTCAAATATTTGAAAGATATCAATTGGATGAGAAAAGAGTATTTCTATTAATATATGATCAACATAAGTGAAAAAGTTACAGATTTCCGTGTCAGCACAGTTTGAAACCAAGAAACTAAGTTCCTTCCAGCTGGGCCTCCAACACTTCAATCTTCCACCAAAGGCTAGCTCATAGAAGAGAGAAAATGAAGTTCTCAATCAATAAGGGAAGAGCTTGGGGGCTGAACATTGTGTTCAAACTTAAAGGACAAAGGGATGCAGACTCAATATGAAGTGAATAATTTCTCCAGAGTAACTTTTCTCTCAAAGTTGAATTCTTTCTCCTCTTTTCCATATCTCAGAATTGTCCCATTTATAGCCTTCAAATGGAAATGAATGGTTGAGTCGAAACGTTTCCAATATATGGAAGGCCAAGGATCATAGATCTCCTATCGTGACATGGAAACCCGACACCATTTTTCATTTTTGGTCACAATTTCTGATGTACACGGGCTGTAGTGGTGCATCCTACGTATACACATGCTGTATAGTAGGAAAGGTGTGTACATGTGGAAAACATGCATTTTTTAGCTCTAGGATTTGCAAAAAGGGATGAAAAGTTTGCATAGGGAAATGGAAAAGGCCCTTTGTGCAAGATTGCATAGGGCGAGGAAAATATTTCTATAACAAAGCTCCAACTCCATGATTCTCTTAATCCAACCTAAGTGAGGCTACAACCCCATGATTCTCGGGATCGAACCTGAAGGAAGCTCCAAATCCTTGATTTTTGTGGCACAAAATAGAAGGAGGATACAACCCCCTTTCCTTTCCCCATCCCGTCGCCCTAAAATATAAATGTAGACCAATTGTCACTACCAAAATAGTTGTCACTGTCACTGTAACTACCATTATCACATCAACTTGTCACTGTCACTAATCAACCTATCCAACAGTCACTGCCATCGATACTCAATCAGATCTGGTCACATGGATCATATACTAAGGACACTTATCAACTAGAAGTCCAAAATCACCAACACATGCCTCTACCAAGAATGTACCAATATCACCAACATACCATCATAAGATATGTGTGTCAACCATGTACCAAATCATATACCAAACCATCAACATGTACCATACCAAACATAAATTGTGTACCACAACTTGTACCATAACAAGTGTATCAACCATGCACCATAACCTGTACCAAACCACGCGTCAACCATTCACCATAACCTATACCATATGCCTCAACCATCAACCATGTACATCAACACCATACCAAGTACCGATCCTCAACCAAATACCAACATCACCAAGAGATTTATCTCATACATGTGCTATCATATACCAAGTGTAATCCTCAACAATGTATCGATATCAATGAAAACCATACACCATGTGTCAATGCTTTGAGAGTATACCAAGAATAATCCTCAAGCATATACCATCATCACCATGTAGAAAAACTAGATACCAATATACCAATACAAAAATGATGTACTACTACTCAATGTGGCATACTAATATCACCAAGATGTACCATGCATCAACAAGACATGCCTCTCAAGCATGTAACAGACCATCACCAAGCATAAGAAATACTCACATAAGCATACCTATGACCTATAACTGACTTGTTGTACTATAACACTCACCTATAGCATTGTCACAACCTTCAACAACCTGGTATCAACATTCTCCCCAATTCTATCTTGTCCTCGTGGGCCAAACACTTCCTATCATGCAAGGCCTTGCATGTTTTTACTTAGGAAACCCGAGGGGGTGCCTTGCATGACACCCTCAAGATGAATCATGAGGGCCTGCCAAATTAGGGTTACAAAAAAACCATTGCACTCTGTAGCTCTAAAACTTTCGATATTTCCTCGCACTTTCTCCATTACCTCAGTCTTACCTTCAGATTCTCCAATAGACAAAAGTACTAGACCATAAAAATCACAAGATGGATATTCAATGTAAGTGTGTGTATAAAATGAATGTCTCATGATGTGTATTTATACTTTTTCTAGGTAACATCTTTCCTTATTCTTAGGGATTCTAGTACTTTCTTGTCACAACCACTTTACCCATCCATTAATTCACTTGTAACCAACTAGGGGCTTCTTGATCATTCTTTGGGGCTTCTAAGTTCACAAGGCCATAACTCCTCAACCATGAGGAACCACGTGGCGTACCACCTATCACCAGAAACAACATGACAAGGACTATCCATCTTAGAGTTTCTTACCTAAATTTACACTTCCCTTCATGTCCATATTCCTCAACCAACTTTGGGTAGCATAACCACACCTCTGGGCTTCACGTAAACTTCATAAAATATATCCATCTCATCTTTTGACATCAACCACTCCATCAATGAAAACTAACTCACCATCAATCTCAACCACACCTCTAGGGCTTCCAGACTNTGTGTATAGAAAGAGACAACTCAAGTAGGATACCAATGAGAAAAACACCCAACCCAATGTACAAGGAGAATCAAAATGAAAATATGATGAGAAAGATTTTACCCAAAAAATCAACCAAAGATAGGTTTCTTGTCATCCCACAGACACTTAACCATCACTATAGAGACCCAAGAAGACTCAACAATCATCAAAATCTACCCAAAAACCACCAAACCCAACCAAAAAGAAAAAGAGGTTGATGTACATGACTGTTCAAGGAAACAATGTGTATGTACGCAACTTGCATAAGGACAACACGTGAATATACATGACTGTCAAGAAAAAACCTGTGTATATGTTTCAAAAACACAGCTAGGCATAGGAGAAGGATGAAAGACTCATACCCAGAGTGAACAAAGGCTGCCAAGCAATGATACGACAAGAAACACAATAGTAATAAGAGCAATCTAAGAATAAAAACACTCCAAACCCTAAGAAAGAAGATTCAATCCCAGTATGGTCGCCAATTCTGTTATGATGAAAATCTCTCTATGGCTAGGGTAAACCACAACAGACAGAAATGACTACAAAAATCAACTCTATTCTCAAGTATGCTATATAAAAAAATATGCTAGAAAGACAAGATAAAAGGCCTACCTCGTCTAGACGTTCGATGAAGTCCACCATTGAGCACTTGACCCAAAGAAATATGCCCACAACCTGTCCTCAACAACCAAGCAAAGAAAATATATAGTGATAATATATGATGTTAGCACATTCAATAACATAATCCATTAATATACATAACAAATACTCCCATGGAATAATAATTCAAATATTTGAAAGATATCAATTGGATGAGAAAAGAGTATTTCTATTAATATATGATCAACATAAGTGAAAAAGTTACAGATTTCCGTGTCAGCACAGTTTGAAACCAAGAAACTAAGTTCCTTCCAGCTGGGCCTCCAACACTTCAATCTTCCACCAAAGGCTAGCTCATAGAAGAGAGAAAATGAAGTTCTCAATCAATAAGGGAAGAGCTTGGGGGCTGAACATTGTGTTCAAACTTAAAGGACAAAGGGATGCAGACTCAATATGAAGTGAATAATTTCTCCAGAGTAACTTTTCTCTCAAAGTTGAATTCTTTCTCCTCTTTTCCATATCTCAGAATTGTCCCATTTATAGCCTTCAAATGGAAATGAATGGTTGAGTCGAAACGTTTCCAATATATGGAAGGCCAAGGATCATAGATCTCCTATCGTGACATGGAAACCCGACACCATTTTTCATTTTTGGTCACAATTTCTGATGTACACGGGCTGTAGTGGTGCATCCTACGTATACACATGCTGTATAGTAGGAAAGGTGCGTACATGTGGAAAACATGCATTTTTTAGATCTAGGATTTGCAAAAAGGGATGAAAAGTTTGCATAGGGAAATGGAAAAAGGCCCTTTGTGTAAGATTGCATAGGGCGAGGAAAATATTTCTATAACAAAGCTCCAACTCCATGATTCTATGAATCCAACCTAAATGAGGCTACAACCCCATGATTCTCGGGATCGAACCTGAAGGAAGCTCCAAATCCTTTATTTTTGTGGCACAAACTAGAAGGAGGATACAACCCCCTTTCCTTTCCCCATCCCGTCGCCCTGAAATATAAATGTAGACCAATTGTCACTACCAAAATAGTTGTCACTGTCACTGTAACTACCATTATCACATCAACTTGTCACTGTCACTAATCAACCTATCCAACAGTCACTGCCAYCGATACTCAAYCAGATCTGGTCACATGGATCATATACTAAGGACACTTATCAACTAGAAGTCCAAMATCACCAACACATGCCTCTACCAAGAATGTACCAATATCACCAACATACCATCATAAGATATGTGTGTCAACCATGTACCAAATCATATACCAAACCATCAACATGTACCATACCAAACATAAATTGTGTACCACAACTTGTACCATAACAAGTGTATCAACCATGCACCATAACCTGTACCAAACCACGCGTCAACCATTCACCATAACCTATACCATATGCCTCAACCATCAACCATGTACATCAACACCATACCAAGTACCGATCCTCAACCAAATACCAACATCACCAAGAGATTTATCTCATACATGTGCTATCATATACCAAGTGTAATCCTCAACAATGTATCGATATCAATGAAAACCATACACCATGTGTCAATGCTTTGAGAGTATACCAAGAATAATCCTCAAGCATATACCATCATCACCATGTAGAAAAACTAGATACCAATATACCAATACAAAAATGATGTACTACTACTCAATGTGGCATACTAATATCACCAAGATGTACCATGCATCAACAAGACATGCCTCTCAAGCATGTAACAGACCATCACCAAGCATAAGAAATACTCACATAAGCATACCTATGACCTATAACTGACTTGTTGTACTATAACACTCACCTATAGCATTGTCACAACCTTCAACAACCTGGTATCAACATTCTCCCCAATTCTATCTTGTCCTCGTGGGCCAAACACTTCCTATCATGCAAGGCCTTGCATGTTTTTACTTAGGAAACCCGAGGGGGTGCCTTGCATGACACCCTCAAGATGAATCATGAGGGCCTGCCAAATTAGGGTTACAAAAAAACCATTGCACTCTGTAGCTCTAAAACTTTCGATATTTCCTCGCACTTTCTCCATTACCTCAGTCTTACCTTCAGATTCTCCAATAGACAAAAGTACTAGACCATAAAAATCACAAGATGGATATTCAATGTAAGTGTGTGTATAAAATGAATGTCTCATGATGTGTATTTATACTTTTTCTAGGTAACATCTTTCCTTATTCTTAGGGATTCTAGTACTTTCTTGTCACAACCACTTTACCCATCCATTAATTCACTTGTAACCAACTAGGGGCTTCTTGATCATTCTTTGGGGCTTCTAAGTTCACAAGGCCATAACTCCTCAACCATGAGGAACCACGTGGCGTACCACCTATCACCAGAAACAACATGACAAGGACTATCCATCTTAGAGTTTCTTACCTAAATTTACACTTCCCTTCATGTCCATATTCCTCAACCAACTTTGGGTAGCATAACCACACCTCTGGGCTTCACGTAAACTTCATAAAATATATCCATCTCATCTTTTGACATCAACCACTCCATCAATGAAAACTAACTCACCATCAATCTCAACCACACCTCTAGGGCTTCCAGACTNCCCCCCTAGGAAAGCGCCTCGTGCACATGACACATACATAGCACTACTACGAGGCATCGCCAGACGCAGTTGTCATATCTGACATGCCCACACACACACATGCCGAGAATCTAACACATACCCAACATTCTCCCATTTGTTGTTTTATTTGCATCCAGGGGTCCAAGGGATTATATAGTTAACAATTCAGGGCAACAATGCCCATTGTTACTCTACACTAGGAGAACTTTTCTGTGCT
This sequence comes from Picea glauca, assembly GCA_000966675.3. Lineage (NCBI taxonomy): Eukaryota > Viridiplantae > Streptophyta > Pinopsida > Pinales > Pinaceae > Picea > Picea glauca. The sequence continues at coordinate 4,090 of JZKD02S1482335.1, read as the reverse complement.
CATAGACTTTGTCAATGAATCTGCAACATTATTCAAAGTGTCAACCTTTTCCAACAACACCTTCTTTTCCTCAACCATGTCTCTCACAAAGTGATATTGAACATCAATATGATTTATCTTTGAATGATAAGATGGGTTCTTTGCCAGGAATATTGCACTCTGACCGTCACAATCTAATCTCACTGCTTGTTGTACCAACCCAATACCTGAACACAATCTTTGTAACCATATTGCTTCCTTTCTTGCATGAGTGGTTTCCATGTATTCGGTTTCTGTAGTTGAGAGTGCCACTACAGCCTGTCTTTTTCTCATCCAACTGATTTCTAATCCAAATAGGTTAAACACATACCCACTTGTAGATATTTTGCGATCCATATCTCCAACCCAGTCTACATCAACAAAGCCATGTATGTCCAACACTCTGTCCAATCCTGGTCTTCCTTGGTAGCACAATCCATAACTGGTAGTGCCACGAAGATACCTGAAGACCCTCTTTACTGTTGTCCAATGCTCCTTCCCTGGTTTTGACATATACATGCTCAAAACTCCCACTGCATGTGTAATTTTTGGTCTAGTATAGACCATTGCATACATCAAACTGCCAACTGCACTAGCATACAGAACATGGGACATGTCCTCTTCTTCTTCCTATGTCTTGGGACATTGATCTGCATATAAATTTACACCTATAGGAATAGGAACCTTGACCGATTTACTTCCATGCATATTAAACCTTTGCAATATCGTCTCAACATAGTTTCTATGATTCAACCAGAGTTTCCTGTTTGCATAATCTCTTTTAATCTCCATTCCCAGAATGAAGTTAGCAGCACCGATATCCTTCATGTCAAATTTGGAGGATAGCTGCGATTTCACCTCCTTGATAACACCCATGTTATTTCCTACCAACAACATGTCATCAACATACAACNCGATGGACTTATAGGATTTGTGTCGCATACCTATCCACATATTAACCCCCCTAGAACTAGTGGATATGGTAACCCTTATGTTGGGGTTCGTATATATTACCCTCAATATTTTGGATGTCCCTAGACACCTTACAATTATCTTAACCCCCCTTAGGATTCATCTCGCTCTTCATCTCAAGTGGGAACCAATACCTCATATCCCACATCCCATTAAAATACATATGTTCATGGACCTGCTTCTATATTTCCTCTTGTGTGTAAGTTTTAAACCTGTGAAGTAAAGGAATGCATATAGATTCTTAAGAAAAACAAGATTTAATCAATGGCTCATACACAGAGTACACAAAGATTTTATACCGGAAACCCTCAACCGAGAAAACCTTTCTTATATTCATTATATCAAATTTCACCATTCATTATACAATATATACAATGTTTTTTAGGTATTCCGTAGATACCAAAACCCTAATCCCTAAAACCGGGATTATTTTTTGTAAACTGCTAAAAATAGAAAAAACTACCCCAAAAAAGATTTCGGGGCACTGCCTCGAACCCCGTCGGCCTTGGGCTACGCCCAGTGCCAAACGTTACATGTAAATAGGGGGGGGAATACTTGCCCCCCCCTAGGAAAGCGCCTCGTGCACATGACACATACAGAGAACTACTACGAGGCATCGTCAGACGCAGTTGTCATATCTGACATGCCCACACACACACATGCCGAGAATATAACACATACCCAACATTCTCCCATTTGTTGTTTTATTTGCATCCAGGGGTCCAAGGGATTATATAGTTGACAATTCAGGGAAACAATGCCCATTGTTACTCTACACTAGGAGAACTTTTCTGTGCTCACAGACTTTGTCAATGAATCTGCAATATTATTCAAAGTGTCAACCTTTTCCAACAACACCTTCTTTTCCTCAACCATGTCTCTCACAAAGTGATACTGAACATCAATATGATTTATCTTCGAATGATAAGCTGGGTTCTTTTCCAGGAATATTGCACTCTAACCGTCACAATCTAATCTCACTGCTTGTTGTACCAACCCAATACCTGAACACAATCTTTGTAACCATATTGCTTCTTTTCTTGCATGAGTGGTTTCCATGTATTCAGTTTCTGTAGTTGAGAGTGCCACTACAGCCTGTCTTTTTCTCATTCAACTGATTTCTAATCCAAATAGGTTAAACACATACCCACTTGTAGATCTTTTGCGATCCATATCTCCAACCCAGTCTACATCAACAAAGCCATGTATGTCCAACACTCTGTCCAATCCTGGTCTTCCTTGGTAGCACAATCCATAACTGGTAGTGCCACGAAGATACCTGAAGACCCTCTTTACTGTTGTCCAATGCTCCTTCCTTGGTTTTGACATATACATGCTCAAAACTCCCACTGCATGTGTAATTTTCGGTCTAGTATAGACCATTGCATACATCAAACTGCCAACTGCACTAGCATACAGAACATGGGACATGTCCTCTTCTTCTTCCTATGTCTTGGGACATTGATCTGCATATAAATTTACACCTATAGGAATAGGACCTTGACCAATTTACTTCCATGCATATTAAACCTCTGCAATATCATCTCAACATAGTTTCTATGATTCAACCAGAGTTTCCTGTTTGCATGATCTCTTTTAATCTCCATTCCCAGAATGAAGTTAGCAGCACCGATATCCTTCATGTCAAATTTGGAGGATAGCTGCAATTTCACCTCCTTGATAACACCCATGTTATTTCCTACCAACAACATGTCATCAACATACAACACTACATAAATGAAATGATTACCAACCTGTTTGGAATATACAAAGTGATCAACCCTGCTTCTTACAAATCCCAATCCAAGGATGTATGTGTCAAAATTTTGGTACCACATCCTAGGTGATTGCTTCAAACCATATAGTGACTTCTTTAGCTTATAGACCAGGTCTTTTTGTTCCTTCACTACAAAGCCTTCTGGCTGCTTCATGTAGATTTCTTCTTCCAGATCCCCATGTAGGAATACTGTCTTCACATCCATCTGTTCCACTTCAAGATCAAAAGCAACATCAATAGATAAAATAAATATAATAGAAGTTAACTTAGCAACAGGAGAAAAAATCTCACCAAAGTCAATTCCCTCTACCTGGGAATAACCTTTTGCTACTAATCGAGCTTTGTATTTCTCCACTTTTCCTTGTGCATTAAACTTCTTCTTAAACAACCATTTGCTACCAACAAATTTTCTTCCAGCTGGAAACTCAACTATATCCCATGCCTCATTCTTATCCAAGACATCCATTTCTTCAACCATGGCCTTCTTCCAAAGTTTACTATCCTCTGAATTCACTGCTTTCCTAATAGTTATGGGATCATCATCAGTAATAGATAAAGAAAAATTGGAACGAAAATCAGGTGGACTATACCTTTCTGGTTTCCTTCTATCTCTCACTAACCTCCTCAATACTGGGGTATGAGGTTCTTCTTCTTCTTCTTCTTCTTCTTCTGCTTCCTCTTTTTCAGATGATTCAGATTTTGCATCATCCAACTCAAGCTCTATTTTCTCAGGTTCATCTTGCGTTGGTAGGAATTCCTGTTTGGACACATCTTTTACCTCTTTGAAAACAACATCTCATCTGTAAACAATTTTCTTGGTTTATGGGTTCCAAAGCTTATAACCTTTCACACCATCTTTATAACCAATAAAGATACACTTTTTAGCCTTTTTATCCAGGTTACTCCTATTTTCCTTTGGAACATGTACATAAGCATCACAACCAAACACTCTAAGATGTTGAAGAGAGGGTTTATTTCCAGACCATACCTTGTGTGGAGTTTTATCATCCAACGTTGATGAAGGCGATCAATTGACCAGGTAACATGTTGTACCCACTGCCTCTGCCCATAATTCTTGTCCTAACCCAGCATTGCTGAGCATGCTCCTTGCTTTTTCCATCAATGTCCTGTTCATCCTTTCTGCAACTCCATTCTGCTGAGGAGTGTATGGAGTAGTCTTCTGCCTTTCTATACCACACTTCTTATAGAATTCTTTGAATTCATTTCCGCAGGATTCTCCACCATTATCTGTTCTCAATACCTTTATTTTCTTCTCTGTCTGATTTTCTACCAGAGCCTTAAACTCTTTAAATTTATCAAATA
>JZKD02S1482324.1:0-10769 GCA_000966675.3 Picea glauca | reverse complement strand
CTCTTTGTCTCCCTCTCCCTCCCCCTCACACATGCAAACACACCTTGTCTATCCCCTTCTCTTTATTTCTCTTTCCCCCCTCTCACACTCACACATTATCTCTCTACCCCCCACCTCCCACTATCTCTCCTCATTGGCCCTTCACCAATTTTTGAGAGAACATTGGTCTTGTTTGACTACTTTTGGGATTTTGACAGGCTGGTCAAAGATGGAGCTCCCAGGAAGAGCTAAGATCGCAAGATCTCACTCATTTTGTGGGATTTTGGACCCAACAAAGGGTTTAATAGGGTTTATGTAATGGGTTATGGGATGTTGGCCCATGGGTTTACCCATGATTAAGCCTTTTTGTAAATGTATAAATAAGTATCTAAGCGATGTAAGAGTTGGTGATGATAGTTGGATATGTGCACCATATGTTGTAAGTGTTAATGTTGGCTTAGTGAAAGACATTGTAAGTGGCTTTGTGCAGATGGAATGTGTAAAATAGGGCTCTGTGCTACTAAGGAGTTGGCTCTGTGCCTTGACCTGATTTTGGGAAGGAGGATCTAGCGCAGATCTATTGTCCTTTGTGGAGTTCGTCTCTGTGGTTTTGTTCATAGGAGAAGATGAATGTAAGAATATTGAATAATAATAAAGAAGAAGAATTCATTGGTGGATGTAGCCCCACAATGGGGTTAACCATGTATATCCTATGTCATGATGTTCTTTGTGTGATGTGGATTATGTTCTTTATCTGCTTAGTGCTATTATTATAATGTATGATGAATGCATATGATGTTATTTCTTAGTGCTTAATGGTATTAAATATGAATAAATGCTAGATCTGAGCTAATGTTATGTGATAAGTGATTGTAAGTGCTTGATCTTGATTTTTACCACGCTGATATGTAATAAGGGTTAATATGCGATGTGAATGAGACTCATGAACTAATACTTATTATTGTCTAAGTGCCCTAATGAGTGTTGTAAGAAGTCGGATATGAAGAAAGAGCTAAGATCTTAAAGTGTTGTGCTCTGGTAAGGGTAAGATAAGTATAATTTTTTTCTTTGAAAGAATGAATGTAGGTGTGTTTTATAGATTTTTTCCTAGTCTTAATGGTAGGGCACTGTTAGAAGAAAGATTTGATTTGAATAAATTTGATAGAAATAGAGAAAGATATGTTATTCCTATGCATAGAAAGAATTTTTGGACTAATAAGTGGATGCAAGAAACTAGAAAGAATTTTTGCAACTTTTAGGTCCAACATTGTGATCCCAGTGCACAATATAGGAAATGTTGCGGCTCGTTTAAAAGAAAGAGAGGATTGACACTGTGTTATAATTGCATAAGACCAAGACATGTTTCTAAGGAATGTCCTGGTATAGGTCCTATTTGTATCTGTTGTAAAGTTAATGGTCATGAGGTTGAGGATTGTCCAAGGATGATTGCTAAAGTTGAAAATATGAACATGAGACGAGAAAAATATAATGAAGGTCAGGAGACAAAGGATATGTTAGAGAATTAGAAAGAGAACGAGTCAGAGAAAGCTCAGACTCTGTTAGTATAGTTAAAAGAAGCAACAGATGACCACAAGGATGTCATTTTGTTAGAGATCTTGAAATAAAAACAACTCATGGTTACAAGAATAGAAGACTTCAACATAGATTGCATATTGGATGAGGAAACACACGTGAATATTATGCCTGAAAGCACTTGGGAAATTTTTGGGAAGCCTTCTATGGTACCTTCATTGGGACGGATAGGCTTGTTTAAAGGAAAGATGATAACCCTATGTGGAAGAGTTACTAATATACCTATGATTACTCATGAAACATTGACATAATAGGACTTTGAAGTTATTACGTTTGTTTAGAACAATGCCTCTTTTCCACTTTTATTAGGAAATACTTGGATTGAGAAGGATCATATCAGAAGGAAAGCATAGGAGGAAGATAGAGAACAGAAAAAGCAAGAACTAAGGGACTTCATAACCAGAAAAATAGAGCAAATAATAGAAGAACAAGAGGATAAGTTGAAGGAGCAGAGGACCACATAATTAGTTGTTGAAGTTGAAAGAACATAGGAAGGCTTAAAGAACCTATCCATGCAAGAAAGAAGTGTAACCACCCCGAAAATAGTAAGAGAAGGGACATTAACCTCAAAATCTGTAAGAGCTCATCATCAGTGCGAAGTTCTTTCACCGAGAGATAATAAGAATACTAATGGGAACAGGATTCCATAAACTGTTAGAGAAGATCATATCATAGGAAAGAAGGCAAGAAAGATCAGTAAGAGGAAAGACAAATTAGAAAAACTACAGGAAGTTCTAGAGAAGAATTTGTAGGAGGCAGGCTTGTAGGACCTGAACCTCATCGGAACAACAGAACCACGTAGAATGGGACTTCGCCACGATGAAGAAATATGACAGTTGGAGGTGCCTCGACCATTAGAATGATGCCCTAGAATGACTAGAAAATGCAGTTATGAGCAAATGGACCATTCATATCACACCATAATAGACATATTCACATTGATGGATGCATTCCTTCCCATTGGAGGAATCTGTTACAATGCTTACTTATTTAACTCCTCGGACATTGTGCTCGGACTACTTTTTGCAAACTATGATATCCAAGCTAACAAAGAATCCACTATATCGCGTTGTGATTTCTATACATTGCCATTCATTTGATTACATCACTTGTCGATTTACCTACCCGCTCTATTTGGTTACAAGTGTTAATGTTGGGTGAACCTAGCATGTTAAAGAAGTCTGTGGAAGATATTCTTGTGGAGCTCATGGTTGAGAGAGTTATGTTTGTAGGAATACAGGCGTCATCAACTAGGGGACTGCAAGCATCCCCCTCTATTGGACATCGTTCTAGCCATTCCACTTAGAAGTGAAGAAAGCACCGCAACGATCTGGCTAACGTGAAGAAGATCCCATCTGTCTTTCTACAGTACATACCTACTTTGGCTGGTGTGGTTAACCATGATAGTATCCCATGTGACTTTGAGTACATGCTAATCATTGTGTACATCTTGAAGGAGATACAATTAGTTGGACCCCAGTTAGGATAGATACCAGCTCTGATGAACAATGAATTTAACCTCGGCCACATAGGTATTTTATGAAGACAATTGGCAAGCAGTTGTGCATAGTCTCCCAGCCATGGATTAACGAGATGGAACAGTCCACGATCCTGAATGTAATGAATATCCCTCACTTCAACTGACATTAGGAGTTTAATGTTTGTGCTAAACGCCTCTTTTCATGCTACCACAGAGGATATATGTGGCTCGATAGGTGCATTACCTTGGATTCAACATTGATCCACTTGATTACAGGGCTACGCATGTAGGGACCAGACCGTCAATAGTTATACCCAGGGAAGACTTTGGATCGCTCCCTGGCACAACACATAAAGGAGGATTATGGTGAAGTAGAAAAGGGAAACCAAGGCTAAAAGGTAGCCTCCATATAGTATGGTGCACTGCACCTATATTGTCAACATATAGTTGGAAATTTTGTCAGAAAGAACCATCCCATGCAGGTCATAGGATTCGTAGCAGTCTTCGCAGGAAAGTGCATGGAGGGGATGAAAATGAACTGGGCAATTTACCTCTCTAATGAGCTCGAGAAAGAATGTTGTGAAGCGCAGGATCAGGGGTATGAATTCCATTTTAGTTGGTTACTATTATTGATCACGTTCATCACTTGCCAGATGCCAGAAGGAGAGAAATTTTGAGAAGTTGAGCCATGAGAGTCGTTGGCTGCAAGGTTCTCCACCTTGTTGTATACGAACGACATATCGAAGTAGTGGAAATTGAACATTGTTTTCCATGCCTGCTACCAACAACTGAAGCGTTCTATTAAGGCATTCCCATGCATGACACAGAACACATTTCACCAGTACAGACCACTACCAAAGTTCCACGTAGATCAACACTTTATTTATATCATTGTACGTAGGGATAAAAGAAAGGAAGAGTCGCGGTCCTATTATAAACTGACGGACGAGGATATGGAAGAGATCACCAAATAATGTTTGGTATAGTTCCTTGTACCATTTGACGATGCATAACTCTTTGACATTGGCATCATTGGAGGCCCCTTGGTCACTTGGGTCGAGCATGCCAGGCAGAGCAACATCAAGAAAAATAAGAAAAAGGAGGAAGTGAAGAACATAGAGATTGATGAGGAGGACAACACATCAGAGGAAAGTGGGCCTGACTCACCCACGAGAGGAGCAAGAGACAAAGTAAATCAAGAAAGAGGAGGGGAAGAAGGAGAAAAGAAAGGAAAATGTGAATTTACACCACCAAATGATCCCCTTACCGAGGTCGAAACATGGAAGAATCAGAAGGTTTCTCTATAGAAACCCTCATCTAGAAAGAAGGCATGTGCCAGTAAGCCCAAGATGAAGTCCATGCTCATAGAGAATGACATTGATCTAAACATTGCAGCCCTGGAGGATTCTTCAGAAGATATCTTGCAGGGTTATGGAGCAAAGAAGGAGACGTTGTTTGAAAGAATAGAGAAGGATCTGAAGGAGATACAACAAGCCATCCATTCAAGATGTGCAGTACCTACTGCACCTTCTTCATAAAAAAATGAAGAATTGGGGATGAGCCTGCCCAATTATGAAGATTATCATGCCTTAAAGAAAGAAAAGGAGGAGGTCTTAGAGTAATTTCGAGTTGTGAAAAAGGAGAAAGATGATATTCGAGCAATGTTCGAGGAGGACAATGCAAAGATACAGAAAGAAAAAGATCTGATGCTCATAGAGAAGACTATGGTCAAAGAAGTGGTGACTAAAGAACTTTGATCTGTGTCAGTCTTGACACAGGAGGAACAAGAAGTAGATGAGGTCCACGTGATTAATCTCGCCAAGGACATTCAATAGATTCAAGAATGATTAATGGAGTTGGATCTTCAAGAAGTACCTAGCACTCTGCAGGAAGTGCGCGACAAAAGGGAGGAAGCTGCCAAGAGTGCAGTTGGAAGGATCAATATCCTCACATTAGAATGTAATAAATTGAGTGATCAAAGTGCACAGAGCTATGAACACCTCGCAGAATATCCAGAGCCGAGGAAACTAGAAGCAGAGCTCCAGGAGGCACATCAACATGCATCGACCATGCAATCATAGATGAAGCTACTCATTGTGGTCAAGTGAATAAAGAGATCATAGCAGTAGTGCGTAGTCCAAAAATAGATTACTTCCATCTAGATAAGAGTCATGGAAGTTACACAGATACTANGTAGCCCCACAATGGGGTTAACCATGTATATCCTATGTCATGATGTTCTTTGTGTGATGTGGATTATGTTCTTTATCTGCTTAGTGCTATTATTATAATGTATGATGAATGCATATGATGTTATTTCTTAGTGCTTAATGGTATTAAATATGAATAAATGCTAGATCTGAGCTAATGTTATGTGATAAGTGATTGTAAGTGCTTGATCTTGATTTTTACCACGCTGATATGTAATAAGGGTTAATATGCGATGTGAATGAGACTCATGAACTAATACTTATTATTGTCTAAGTGCCCTAATGAGTGTTGTAAGAAGTCGGATATGAAGAAAGAGCTAAGATCTTAAAGTGTTGTGCTCTGGTAAGGGTAAGATAAGTATAATTTTTTTCTTTGAAAGAATGAATGTAGGTGTGTTTTATAGATTTTTTCCTAGTCTTAATGGTAGGGCACTGTTAGAAGAAAGATTTGATTTGAATAAATTTGATAGAAATAGAGAAAGATATGTTATTCCTATGCATAGAAAGAATTTTTGGACTAATAAGTGGATGCAAGAAACTAGAAAGAATTTTTGCAACTTTTAGGTCCAACATTGTGATCCCAGTGCGCAATATAGGAAATGTTGCGGCTCGTTTAAAAGAAAGAGAGGATTGACACTATGTTATAATTGCATAAGACCAAGACATGTTTCTAAGGAATGTCCTGGTATAGGTCCTATTTGTCTTTGTTGTAAAGTTAATGGTCATGAAGTTGAGGATTGTCCAAGGATGATTGCTAAAGTTGAAAAGATGAACATGAGACAAGAAAAATATAATGAAGGTCAAGAGACAAAGGATATGTTAGAGAATTAGAAAGAGAACAAGTCAGAGAAAGCTCAGACTCTGTTAGTATAGTTAAAAGAAGCAACAGATGACCACAAGGATGTCATTTTGTCAGAGATCTTGAAAGAAAAACAACTCATGGTTACAAGAATAGAAGACTTCAACATAGATTGCATATTGGATGAGGAAACACACGTGAATATTATGCCTGAAATCACTTGGGAAATTTTTGGGAAGCCTTCTATGGTACCTTCATTGGGAAGGATAGGCTTGTTTAAAGGAAAGATGATAACCCTATGTGGAAGAGTTACTAATATACCTATGATTACTCATGAAACATTGACATAATAGGACTTTGAAGTTATTACGTTTGTTTAGAACAATGCCTCTTTTCCACTTTTATTAGGAAATACTTGGATTGAGAAGGATCATATCAGAAGGAAAGCATAGGAGGAAGATAGAGAACAGAAAAAGCAAGAACTAAGGGACTTCATAACCAGAAAAATAGAGCAAATAATAGAAGAACAAGAGGATAAGTTGAAGGAGCAGAGGACCACATAATTAGTTGTTGAAGTTGAAAGAACATAGGAAGGCTTAAAGAACCTATCCATGCAAGAAAGAAGTGTAACCACCCCGAAAATAGTAAGAGAAGGGACATTAACCTCAAAATCTGTAAGAGCTCATCATCAGTGCGAAGTTCTTTCACCGAGAGATAATAAGAATACTAATGGGAACAGGATTCCATAAACTGTTAGAGAAGATCATATCATAGGAAAGAAGGCAAGAAAGATCAGTAAGAGGAAAGACAAATTAGAAAAACTACAGGAAGTTCTAGAGAAGAATTTGTAGGAGGCAGGCTTGTAGGACCTGAACCTCATCGGAACAACAGAACCACGTAGAATGGGACTTCGCCACGATGAAGAAATATGACAGTTGGAGGTGCCTCGACCATTAGAATGATGCCCTAGAATGACTAGAAAATGCAGTTATGAGCAAATGGACCATTCATATCACACCATAATAGACATATTCACATTGATGGATGCATTCCTTCCCATTGGAGGAATCTGTTACAATGCTTACTTATTTAACTCCTCGGACATTGTGCTCGGACTACTTTTTGCAAACTATGATATCCAAGCTAACAAAGAATCCACTATATCGCGTTGTGATTTCTATACATTGCCATTCATTTGATTACATCACTTGTCGATTTACCTACCCGCTCTATTTGGTTACAAGTGTTAATGTTGGGTGAACCTAGCATGTTAAAGAAGTCTGTGGAAGATATTCTTGTGGAGCTCATGGTTGAGAGAGTTATGTTTGTAGGAATACAGGCGTCATCAACTAGGGGACTGCAAGCATCCCCCTCTATTGGACATCGTTCTAGCCATTCCACTTAGAAGTGAAGAAAGCACCGCAACGATCTGGCTAACGTGAAGAAGATCCCATCTGTCTTTCTACAGTACATACCTACTTTGGCTGGTGTGGTTAACCATGATAGTATCCCATGTGACTTTGAGTACATGCTAATCATTGTGTACATCTTGAAGGAGATACAATTAGTTGGACCCCAGTTAGGATAGATACCAGCTCTGATGAACAATGAATTTAACCTCGGCCACATAGGTATTTTATGAAGACAATTGGCAAGCAGTTGTGCATAGTCTCCCAGCCATGGATTAACGAGATGGAACAGTCCACGATCCTGAATGTAATGAATATCCCTCACTTCAACTGACATTAGGAGTTTAATGTTTGTGCTAAACGCCTCTTTTCATGCTACCACAGAGGATATATGTGGCTCGATAGGTGCATTACCTTGGATTCAACATTGATCCACTTGATTACAGGGCTACGCATGTAGGGACCAGACCGTCAATAGTTATACCCAGGGAAGACTTTGGATCGCTCCCTGGCACAACACATAAAGGAGGATTATGGTGAAGTAGAAAAGGGAAACCAAGGCTAAAAGGTAGCCTCCATATAGTATGGTGCACTGCACCTATATTGTCAACATATAGTTGGAAATTTTGTCAGAAAGAACCATCCCATGCAGGTCATAGGATTCGTAGCAGTCTTCGCAGGAAAGTGCATGGAGGGGATGAAAATGAACTGGGCAATTTACCTCTCTAATGAGCTCGAGAAAGAATGTTGTGAAGCGCAGGATCAGGGGTATGAATTCCATTTTAGTTGGTTACTATTATTGATCACGTTCATCACTTGCCAGATGCCAGAAGGAGAGAAATTTTGAGAAGTTGAGCCATGAGAGTCGTTGGCTGCAAGGTTCTCCACCTTGTTGTATACGAACGACATATCGAAGTAGTGGAAATTGAACATTGTTTTCCATGCCTGCTACCAACAACTGAAGCGTTCTATTAAGGCATTCCCATGCATGACACAGAACACATTTCACCAGTACAGACCACTACCAAAGTTCCACGTAGATCAACACTTTATTTATATCATTGTACGTAGGGATAAAAGAAAGGAAGAGTCGCGGTCCTATTATAAACTGACGGACGAGGATATGGAAGAGATCACCAAATAATGTTTGGTATAGTTCCTTGTACCATTTGACGATGCATAACTCTTTGACATTGGCATCATTGGAGGCCCCTTGGTCACTTGGGTCGAGCATGCCAGGCAGAGCAACATCAAGAAAAATAAGAAAAAGGAGGAAGTGAAGAACATAGAGATTGATGAGGAGGACAACACATCAGAGGAAAGTGGGCCTGACTCACCCACGAGAGGAGCAAGAGACAAAGTAAATCAAGAAAGAGGAGGGGAAGAAGGAGAAAAGAAAGGAAAATGTGAATTTACACCACCAAATGATCCCCTTACCGAGGTCGAAACATGGAAGAATCAGAAGGTTTCTCTATAGAAACCCTCATCTAGAAAGAAGGCATGTGCCAGTAAGCCCAAGATGAAGTCCATGCTCATAGAGAATGACATTGATCTAAACATTGCAGCCCTGGAGGATTCTTCAGAAGATATCTTGCAGGGTTATGGAGCAAAGAAGGAGACGTTGTTTGAAAGAATAGAGAAGGATCTGAAGGAGATACAACAAGCCATCCATTCAAGATGTGCAGTACCTACTGCACCTTCTTCATAAAAAAATGAAGAATTGGGGATGAGCCTGCCCAATTATGAAGATTATCATGCCTTAAAGAAAGAAAAGGAGGAGGTCTTAGAGTAATTTCGAGTTGTGAAAAAGGAGAAAGATGATATTCGAGCAATGTTCGAGGAGGACAATGCAAAGATACAGAAAGAAAAAGATCTGATGCTCATAGAGAAGACTATGGTCAAAGAAGTGGTGACTAAAGAACTTTGATCTGTGTCAGTCTTGACACAGGAGGAACAAGAAGTAGATGAGGTCCACGTGATTAATCTCGCCAAGGACATTCAATAGATTCAAGAATGATTAATGGAGTTGGATCTTCAAGAAGTACCTAGCACTCTGCAGGAAGTGCGCGACAAAAGGGAGGAAGCTGCCAAGAGTGCAGTTGGAAGGATCAATATCCTCACATTAGAATGTAATAAATTGAGTGATCAAAGTGCACAGAGCTATGAACACCTCGCAGAATATCCAGAGCCGAGGAAACTAGAAGCAGAGCTCCAGGAGGCACATCAACATGCATCGACCATGCAATCATAGATGAAGCTACTCATTGTGGTCAAGTGAATAAAGAGATCATAGCAGTAGTGCGTAGTCCAAAAATAGATTACTTCCATCTAGATAAGAGTCATGGAAGTTACACAGATACTATGGCCAGTAGAGGATGAAGCCTGCACATTTTTTGAAGATATTGAAGGACAAGGCTCGCAGCTGGACCATATGATTACTACAGTGGAACAACACCTAGAAGGGCATGTTACAAAGAAACTAATTCAGGAGTTTGTCGAGCAGGAGCCTCTAGCAAAGCAACAATTCAAGGAAGCTCGAGATAAGCTCAAGGACTTTGAAGGAGTGTTGCCCAGATCTGAGTGACTCGGGTCGAGTCACAGGTCAATTTTGGGGGCTTGTTGGCCCTTAAACAATTTTTGAGAGAAAATTGGTAATGTTTGACCACTTTTGGGACTTCGATAGGCTGGTCAAAGATGGAGTTCTTGGGCGGAGCTAAGATCGCGAGATCTCACTCATTTTGTGGTCTTGTGGACCTAGTAAAGGGTTTACTAGGGTTTATGTAACAGGTTTTGGGATGTCGGCCCATGGGTTTACCCATGATTAGGCCTTCTTGTAAATGTATAAATAAGTAGTTAAGAGATGTAAGAGGTGGTGATGATAGTTGGCTATGTGCACCATATGTTGTAAGTGTTAATGGTGGCTTAGTGCGAGAGGTTGTAAGTGGCTTTGTGAAGACAAAATGTGTAAAGTAGGGCTTTGTGCTACTAAGGAGTTGGTTATGTGCCTTGACCTTATTCTGGGAAGGAGGATCTAGTGCGTTGTGCACAAATCTCCTATCCTCTAGGGAGTTCGGCTATGTGTTTTTGTGCACAGGAGAAGACAAATGTAATAAGATTGAAGAATAATAAAGAAGAGGAATTTGTTGGTTGATGTATCCTCACACTGGGGTGAACCACATATATATTGTGTCGTGATGTGCTTTGTGCAATGTGGATTATGTTGTTTATCTACTTAGTGCTATTATTTTAATGTATGATGAATGCATCTGATGTTGTTTCTTAGTGCTTAATGGAATTAA
>JZKD02S1482313.1:0-10769 GCA_000966675.3 Picea glauca | reverse complement strand
CATTACTAATCTAAATTACAACTAATGGCCTAAAGCCGACATAAATAAAATAACATTACTAATCTAATATGCCCCAATTAAGTGGTAATGAGCCAATATTAGGGCTTAACAAAAGGTCGTATTTGAAGGAAAGAGGTCAGATCTGCAAGAAAGAGGTTGATACTGAAGAAAAGAAGTGAGATCTGAACAATTTATGCGCTAAGAAAGGTAAAAGTAGAAATTTCCGCAGAAAAGAGGTAAGATCTGTAAGCTCTAGCCTCTAGTAAAGGTAAGAATAGTTCAAGTTTTAGATCTAAAAGCTTTGTGCTCTATAAAGGTAAGATAAGTGGAATTTTTTTGTTTCTGAAGCATGAATTTAGGTACGCTTGATAGATTTTGTCCTAGCCTAAAAACTAGAGCATTGTTAGATAAAATAAAGTTTGATATGAATAGTTTTGATAGGAATAGTGAAAGATATGTTATACCTATGCATAGAAATAATTTTTGGACTAACCAACGGATGTAGGATCCTATAAAGAAATTTTTGCAAGCTAGCCATCATGATCCTAGCGTGCAGTACAAGAAGAGTTGGGGATCATGGACGAGAAAGAGAGGATTAAATCTTTGTTACAATTGTAGAAGACCAGGACATCTTGCTAAGGAATTCCCTAGGAGAAACCCTAGCTACCTCTGTTGTAAATCTATGGACCATGAAGTATTGGATTTCCCTAGAATGATTGCTAGACTTGAAAAAATGAATATGGAACAAGCAAACTCTGAAGGAGATCAAGAGACTAAAATTATGGAAGAACCTCAGAAAGAATCAGAGATCATGGTACTGAAAATAAAAGAAACCCTAGATGATCATAAGGATGTCAGTTTGTCAGAGATATTCAAAGAAAAGGAGAAAATCGAAGTAAGAATGGGAGACTTTGACATTGACTGTGCTCTAGATGAGGGAACACCGATGAACACTATGTCCGAAAGCACTTGGGAAACCCTAAGAAGGCCTGCTCTGGTCCCTTCACTAGGAAGCATCGGATTATTTAAAGGCAAAATGGTAACCCTATGTGGCAGAATTACCCAGATAGCTATGAGTACCCATGGAACTTCGACAGAGGAAGAGTTTGAATTCATTAGATTTATTGAGGACCGTGCCCCATTTCCAGATTTGTTAGGAAAGATCTGGATTGAAAAAGACCAGATCCAAAGGAAAGAAGAAAAGGAATCCCTAGAATAGAAGAAGCAAGAACTCATGGAATTTATGACTAGAAGGATCGCCTACTTGATAGAGGAACAAGAGAATATATATTAGCTATTAAACACTAGGGACTTAGATGTCCAAGCTATAAGAGAATTAGAGGAACCACAGAAGACCAAAATACCTAATCCATGTGATGAAGGAGTATTACCCTTAGATTTGAAGAAAGAACCTAAGCAGGGCGAAGTGACTATGTCGAGAGAAGATAAGACTCAGAATGGAAAAAGGATGACCATGACTAAGCTCACTGGGAAAAAGGTTAGGAAGCTATGTAAGAAGAGGGCCAAAATAAAAAAGTTACAGAAGACTCCAGAGGAAACTTCGCAGAAGGAAAAATAACAAGAATTGAGCTTCGCCGAGATATCAGAACAACGACATCTGGCACTTCACCATGGTGCAACAATATAGCCGTTGGACCAATATACCCATTTGAATTCCACCCAAATGGGTTGAAAATCACTTATGGGTTCCCACTAGACCATTGGATAGCACTAGAATGGATAGAATGAAATTAATGAAGGCCCCATATTCGTTGCAAGCAGACCGTTGCTAAGTTTCCCTACTTAGTCTGTTGCGCCACGCACCGGGAATAATTTTTTCTAAGTGAGAATTTGAGCCCAAAACTTGAGATTACTTCACCTTGTGATTATTTCCTTGTTCCCATACTATTCATCATAGTCTCTGAATTCATTTTCACACCTGAGCTAGTGGACCCAAGCTTGTATGTCGGACGAGCTCAACACTGTTGAGAAAGAAGTTGAAGAAGTTTTGATTGACCCAATGGCTGAGAGAGTCATGTCAGAGAGAAGGATGTCCATAGGTGTGCAAGAATCATCGACATGAGGATTCCAAGCTTCTCCCTCCACTGCTCATGGAGCAGGACCTTCCAAAACCACGACCGAGATAAGAACAAGCACATAAGAGATATTGCAAATGCCAAGCTGATCCCGCACATTCTGCTGGTTTACATACCACCTTTGAGTGGCAATATTAACTGTGACAGTGTACCCAGAGACTTTGATTACACCTTGATCACCATGTATCTTCTAAAAGGGGTGCATGCAGTATGTGCTGACCATGATAAGCTCACAACACTGAAATTTAATGATTTTAACCTTGGAGATCGCAAAACCTACAACATGTTAGCTCCTCATAAATAATTAACCAAGACCAAAGGCATAAATCNCTATGGACCATGAAGTATTGGATTTCCCTAGAATGATTGCTAGACTTGAAAAAATGAATATGGAACAAGCAAACTCTGAAGGAGATCAAGAGACTAAAATTATGGAAGAACCTCAGAAAGAATCAGAGATCATGGTACTGAAAATAAAAGAAACCCTAGATGATCATAAGGATGTCAGTTTGTCAGAGATATTCAAAGAAAAGGAGAAAATCGAAGTAAGAATGGGAGACTTTGACATTGACTGTGCTCTAGATGAGGGAACACCGATGAACACTATGTCCGAAAGCACTTGGGAAACCCTAAGAAGGCCTGCTCTGGTCCCTTCACTAGGAAGCATCGGATTATTTAAAGGCAAAATGGTAACCCTATGTGGCAGAATTACCCAGATAGCTATGAGTACCCATGGAACTTCGACAGAGGAAGAGTTTGAATTCATTAGATTTATTGAGGACCGTGCCCCATTTCCAGATTTGTTAGGAAAGATCTGGATTGAAAAAGACGAGATCCAAAGGAAAGAAGAAAAGGAATCCCTAGAATAGAAGAAGCAAGAACTCATGGAATTTATGACTAGAAGGATCGCCTACTTGATAGAGGAACAAGAGAATATATCTTAGCTATTAAACACCAGGGACTTAGATGTCCAAGCTATAATAGAATTAGAGGAACCACAGAAGACCAAAATACCTAATCCATGTGATGAAGGAGTATTACCCTTAGATCTGAAGAAAGAACCTAAGCAGGGCGAAGTGACTATGTCGAGAAGATAAGACTCAGAATGGAAAAAGGATGACCAAGACTAAGCTCACTGGGAAAAAGGTTAGGAAGCTATGTAAGAAGAGGGCCAAAATAAAAAAGTTACAGAAGACTCCATAGGAAACTTCGCAGAAGGAAAAATAACAAGAATTGAGCTTCGCCGAGATATCAGAACAACGACATCTGGCACTTCGCCATGGTGCAACAATATAGCCGTTGGACCAATATAACCATTTGAATTCCACCCCAAATGGGTTGAAAATCACTTATGGGTTCCCACTAGACCATTGGATAGCACCAGAATGGATAGAATGAAATTAATGAAGGCCCCATATCCGTTGCAAGCAGACCGTTGCTAAGTTTCCCTACTTAGTCTGTTGCGCCACGCACCGAGAATAATTTTTTCTAAGTGAGAATTTGAGCCCAAAACTTGAGATTACTTCACCTTGTGATTATTTCCTTGTTCCCATACTATTCATCACAGTCTCTGAATTCATTTTCACACCTGAGCTAGTGGACCCAAGCTTGTATGTCGGACGAGCTCAACACTGTTGAGAAAGAAGTTGAAGAAGTTTTGATTGACCCAATGGCTGAGAGAGTCATGTCAGAGAGAAGGATGTCCATAGGTGTGCAAGAATCATCGACATGAGGATTCCAAGCTTCTCCCTCCACTGCTCATGGAGCAGGACCTTCCAAAACCACGACCGAGATAAGAACAAGCACATAAGAGATATTGCAAATGCCAAGCTGATCCCGCACATTCTGCTGGTTTACATACCACCTTTGAGTGGCAATATTAACTGTGACAGTGTACCCAGAGACTTTGATTACACCTTGATCACCATGTATCTTCTAAAAGGGGTGCATGCAGTATGTGCTGACCATGATAAGCTCACAACACTGAAATTTAATGATTTTAACCTTGGAGATCGCAAAACCTACAACATGTTAGCTCCTCATAAATAATTAACCAAGACCAAAGGCATAAATCCTAAGATTGTCCCATAGTCCTAGACCCAGAACCTCACACAGTCCACATTGCTTAACGTAATGAAGATCCCTCACTTCGGCAGACACTAGGAAGTCAACGCATGCGTTAGGTTGCTGTTGTCTTTCTACCATGGAAGATACTTATGGTTGGACCACCGCATCACTGTGGATTCGACTCTGATCAATCAGATCATAGGAATTGGAATACAAGGCCCTGACCCACATGACTTTTACCCAGGCAAGATCTCATACAGAGCACTAGCACAGCGGATAAAGGAAACTTATGGTGATGTAGAGAAGGGTACGCGAGGATACAAGGTATCCTCTATCCAGAGTGGCATGGTGTGCCTTGCATGTCAACTGATCTCGGGAAAGTTAGTTCGTAAGAACATACCAACACAGGTGACTGGCTTCATAGTTGACCTCGAAGGGAAGTGCGCTGAGGGACTACAGATGAATTGGGCATAGTATCTTGTAAGCTAGTTAGAGATGGATTGCAAAGGAGCACAAGACCAAGGGTATGATTTCCAATTTAGTTGGTTTCTCATACTCATCACTTTCATCATTTGGGAACTTCCAGAGGGAGCCACTTTTCAAGAGATCAAACCTTTCAAACCACTAGCCGCGAAGTTTTGTACACTGTGGTACTCTAGCGACATGAACAAGCATTGGTAGTCCAATGTTCTCTTAAACACCTACTTCAACCAATTGAAGAATGCAATTCAGTCTACACCATGAATCACCCCAAACGTACTTCATAGGTTTAGATCTTTTATGAAATTTAGTGTGGACCACCACTTCACCTATATTACAGTGCACGGTGATGAGCATAAAAAACAGCTCCAATCCTACTACAAGTTGATAGAAGATGACTTGGAGGATATTACCAAGGAATGGTCGGCGAACCTCCTTGTTGCAGCGGACCCCATAGACATGTCCGATAATTAAATCCCTGAAGCTATGCCAGATACACCTGGGCCAAGCAAGACTAAGAAGAATGACGAAGTTGAACATGTCCCTAGCACATCCACTAAGACTACTTTGATCTCACCTGCGTAGGGAGGTGATTGTGATGAGCTAGGTGGTACATAAGTTGAGCAAAATAGAGGTGAGGTTACTCCACCTAGAGAGGAGGAGGATCCTTCCATGAAAATAAAGATGATGCCACCAAAACCTTCCTCTCGAAAGAAAGCTAAGGCCACCCGAACCACACTTAAAACTACCCTTACCCCGAATGACTTTGACTTCTTAACTGTCGCGCTGAATGATGTTTCACTAGAGCTCGCAGAAAAGAAAGAGGAAAAGTAGGAGGAGCTATTCAACTGAATCAAGGGAAAACTCAAATAAGTGAAGTAGGCACTCCAGTCCAGCTAAGCAGTTTTTACAGTGCCCTTGATAAGCGGAACATCAGGAACAGGTGATGAGCCCATTCAATTACACTAGATTGTTGATCGAGTCTAAGATCACCTTCGACGAGCTCAAGAAGACACAACAAAAGCCACCCAGGCTTTGATGCAAGCACAAAAATAACTTCTAGAACAATAGAATGAGGCAGAACCGAAAAATCTTGCCCTGAAAGTGAAGTGGGACGAGGAAAAGGCATAGTTGCTAGCAGAGCAACTTGAAGTATAGGAAAGGGTTCACAAGGCATTGCACTCTGTGACGGTCATAGAAGTGAAGATGGAAGACCGTCTACCACAGCAGGTGACCCAGTTGGAAGAAGTAATCCAACAACTCTAACAACACATCATGGATCTGAGCTCTGCACCGTTTCCGAGACCCCCCAAGAAATAAGAGATCTAACAGAGGCCACTGCTCGAAGCGCAGTTGGACGATTAAAAACCTTTTCCTTGGAATGCAAGCAGTTGAGCGCTAGAAGCGCCCAGACTTATGAAACCCTCACAGAGAATCCATAATTCCAGACATTGGAGGCACAACTCCAAGTAGAAAAGCAACATGCAGACACACTACAGGCACAGATAAATACTTTGACCCCAGTTGAAAGAATGAAGAAGTTCATAGAACAATGCACATCCCAACAACAGGTACATACGCTACAAAGTAATGTGATGGAAGTCTCCCAATGACTTCAGCCAATCCAAGAAAAGGCATGCCAATTGTTCACTGAACTTTAAATCTAGGGAGATGAACTTGAATAGGTTGTCATCACTGCAGAACAATGCCTGGAAGGACCGCTCAATGAAACAGTCATCCAGGAATTTACTGAGCAAGAGGTTGTCGCACTGCAGCAGATCAAAGCAGCTCGAACCAAGATCGAACCATTCGATGTGAAATTGATCAGACCTGAGTGACTCTGGATGAGTCGCAGGTGAGTTTTGGGGGCTTGTTTTCCCTTGACGAAGTTTTTAATAATACTTGGTCATATTTGACCATTTTTGGGACCACGACAACTTGCCAAAGATGGAGTGCAATGCGAAGCCGAAATTAGGGAAGCAAGACCTATTTTTGGGTCCCTTTTAGGGTTTTGGGTTGATGTAAAGGGAAAGGGATGTCGGCCTGTGGGTTTACCCATGCTTAGGTCCAATTTGTAATCTATAAATAGATACTTAGGCAATGAAAGGAGGAGTACTAGTACATCTATGTGATGTATAGCTAAAGGCTTAGTGCTAGTAGCTGGATCTGTTGATACTGAGAGGGGGGTGAATCAATATCAAGTATAATTGAATTTTTTTTTCAACTTATACTTAAACCATTCAACTATATCCAACAAGAAATGAACAATAGTATAAGAGTTACANTTTAACTCTCCATCCTTGCCCCTTCCTTCCACCCAAGATTATATGAGAGATAATAAAACTTTACATTAAATCATCACCATCAATCAATCATCACATAGAACCTTATAATGCTTCGTGAGACTTCTTCAATTTTTGCAATTATTCAATTCTTGGAGTACTCTGTTCCTGTAGATAACATCACTCAATGTATTCTCTGAAATTCCTCCAAGTTTCACTCCTTGAATCCTCCCCAAAAAGAAGTTATAGAAAGAATGGTAGACTTTATTCAATTTTGGTCTATTCAAGAGACCGAACTTGTACATAATTCCTCATGCTCAATATTTAAAATCTGATTCTGAAACTCACACAAAAGAAACTAAAGTCCGTAATATTTCCAATGAAATTTTTCCCACGTCATTTGTATTCTCGATGAATAAGTTATGACTATTTTACCCGGAACACCTGTTGATTGACTAGCTTTAGGACTGGTCACAAACCCTATCTTCCACAGAGTGTATCTCCATAATTATAGCGAATCAAGAGTTGAAATTTTTACTAGAGGTACCTTGATATGTCTTATCAATACCATAGATATTTCACCATCTGACTCATTCTAGAAAAAAATTTATAGCAAAAATAGTAAGATGACCTGAAAATAACATACCTTAGAACACATCACCAAAAGACTTCATTCTCCCTTGAAATCCGGCCTTCTTTACTTCTTGTTTCCTCTGAAATTCGACTTGTATCAAATGAATGTATAATGATGTTTATTTATACCATTTATGTTACTTCCTTTTAACATTAGGGCCGACTTGACACTTTCTTATTTTGTAATTCNCACATACCACTGGAAACAAAATGATGTATACTATCCATCCATGGGTGTTGCATCTACATATGCATTGTACTTCATGTCCAAATACCTTCATCAATATTGCGGTCCAAAACCCATGACTAGGGTTGACATCAATGACAACAACCAATCTTCCAACAGGATCTGTGTGATTGGATGTATATTGAAAGTGCTCTATGCATGATTGTAAGGAGATTGAAAAGCTAAGTGCAATTTGTTGTAGTTTTGTGTTGAAGTGCAAGGAAGAAGGATCTAGTGAGCTGCACAGATCTTTTGTCCTATGTGAAGTAAGGGTTATTGAAGCTATGTGTTGTAACCGCTTGTCCGAGATAATATAAAGAAGAAGCCTTTATGGATGTAGCCCCAGGGTGGGGGTGAACCACGATAGATTTGTGTATTGTGCTCTGTGCTTCGACCTAGTGTGTTTATCTCCTTCTTGGCTAAGTGCTTGATGTGATCAAATAGATCTAGTTATGCTCTGTACTTAAGATATATGAATGAATGTTAGATCTGATATATAAGATGCTTAGTGCTAGATCTGTTGAATCTAATCTATATCTTTGTGGCTAAGTACTGAATCGTATTTAGTCTAAGTATTCACTGTGATGCTCTGTGATATCTGCAAAGTACCATAAGGGTTAAATATTGATGAATGATCTATGCTAAGTGCCCTGTAAAAGATATAATCACAGATCAGTGTCCCAGCTAAGGTTGCATACATCTGAGTCTTGCAACCACCCCTGCGGCTACCTCGGGTGAGACTTCATCTGCTTCGCAGGTGTTGCCGAAAGGGACGGTATTTAGGTTTTTGTTGGTGCTCTCTTGAGCGTTGAACCCTGGGTCTGCCCCTGTGCCAATAGAAGCCAATAAATTTTTGGGATATGTAAGGGGATCTCTCTTCCTCTGCACCTATTGACAAGTCAACCATGAAATTTATTCCTAAGAGTTCACAATTGGTATGTGCTATTAGCTTCGCAATCCCTTGTCCCTTGATCAACTTTGTAGGTTTTATCTCAAGGTCATATTCTAACAACACAACTATCCATTTACCCCTTTTTCCTTATGGATCATGCTGGGTTAATATGTATTTCATAGAACCACTGGGCACATAAGCAGTAGTGTGGGATTGCATGATGTAAACTTTGAACTCTTTCAAGGCCTTGAATAATGCATATGCCTGCTTCTCCATGATATCATACTTCAAGGGTGAATCCCTCAATGTCCTGTTGTAATATTCTATGGGATTCTCAAAATTTTGCTCATCCTTCTGTCGCAAAACACCAACAATTGTGTGATTTGAAGCAAAAGAGAACAATATGAAGTCCTTTTCAAAATTAGGACTGGACAGTACTAGAGCCTTGGTCAATTCCACCTTAATATCCTCGAAGGATTTTTTGGCTTCAGGGGTCCATTTTATTTAATTTCCTTTCTTAAGCATGTTAGTAATATACTTTATCCAGGTTAGGGATAAACTTTCTTCACTTTTCCCAGGAAAGATTGCACCTCTTTTTCACTTCTGGGTATGCCAATTTTTAAGATTCCCTCAACTATGATAGGATCTATCTTTATCCCTTCCTTTGATATAATGTGGCCCAACAACTTTCCTTCTTCCATGGAGAAATTTGATTTCTTTGGGTTCAACAAGATACCAAGCTTTCTACTTTTCTGAAATTCCCTTCTTAGATGCTCGAGGTGTTCTTCATCTGAAACAAAATACACAATGTATCATATAGGTAGATAACAATGAATTTGTCTTTCTCATTATCAAAAGCTATGTCCATAGCTCTTTGAAATGTTTCCCCTACATTCATGAGCCCAAAAGGCATCTTGGCATACACGAATGTACCCCATGGTGTTGTGAATGTTGTCTTTCCCTGATCATCAAGGTGCACCATAATCTTATTGTATCAAGAAAAACCATCCAAAACTGACATTTTTTGATAACCTACCACTTTTTATAGAATGTGATCCATCTTAGGTAGTGGGTAGTTTTCCTTTAGAGACACCCTATTCAGATTTATGAAGTCCACACACAGCCCGATTTCCCCACTCTTTTTTATGACTGGCACCAGATTTTCCACCCACTTAGAAAACCTTAGGGATACTATGTTATTGGATTCAAATAGATTATTTACCTATTTCTCAATCAAGGGAAACAACAAAGGGTTTATCCTTATTAATTTATGTTTGAAAGGTTTGTGATCTTCTTTGATTGGGATCACATGCTGAATTATATTGGTGTCATAAACTTTCACATCTTCATAGCTCCAGGAAAAAACATCAGGGAACTCTTTCATTATTTTGATATATCTCTCCTTGACTTCAGGGCTAAGTGTTATGGACAACTTAATGATCTCAGGATCCTCCTGAGTCCCAATATTGCAATATTCCACATCCCCTTCATTTACTGTAATTTTTGTACTTTTAGCCACATCATTATTATCAAAGAGTTTCTCGAATGGGACCAGACCCTTGGGAATGATGTTTCTCTTCAACTGAAATATATCTCTACTTGCATTATGATTGTCGAAGTACCCATCCTTTTTGAAAGTAGTTGCATATACCTCTTCATCACAATATTCTTCATGAATGTTCAAATTTTCAAATCCATTTTCCAGTTTGAGGAAACTTTCTATTTGTTTATCACCTTCAAAAACCTACTAGTACTTAATATTATCAGGCACTGTTGGTATGTGTTTGATCTCAACCTCATATCCTCTTCTAGGAAAGAATGGAATTTTAAAAACTGAAGCTGAAGTGGCAAGGACATCAACTATCTAATTCTAGCCCCTTGGAATCGTTGAGAGGCTATATTCTGAAAACTCTTCAAGAAGGTCAATTACTGCATTCATGTATGATCTTAATCTTGGGTACTTGGCTTCATATATTCCCTTCACCTAATTTATGATCAACTCAGAATCCCCATGAAAAAATATCTTCTTAGCACCCATTTCTTTTAAATCTTTCAATCCTAATACCAATGTCTCGTATTCAACCATATTGTTC
>JZKD02S1482291.1:0-10770 GCA_000966675.3 Picea glauca | reverse complement strand
AATTTACATCATTATGACTATGAATAATAACAAAGTAACAATGTTTAGTCATTGAAGATGTTGAATAATAACAAAGTGAAATTATTAAGATATTGAATAACATATATATTGCATCATATCATTAAGAAGTGAGATGATGAAGATATTGAATAACCCATATATGTAACATAGTAATTGATCTCGATTTGTCTTCTTCAGTTTTTCTCTTAGACACACCCACACACTTTATCATCTTTTCATATTGATCATATGTAAATGGAGGTTGAAACCGAAGATCATGCAAAGCTTTAACTCAAGATACTACAGTAAAAATGAGACCATGTCCCTTTCCAATATTAATAGTTTCATTTTCTAATGTCAATCCATGGGACTTATGGATTGTTAATCCCCAAGCTTGAGTCTCAATGGAATTTTTCTATCATTACCTTTTTCAATATGTATAATAGACAAGTCTAAGGGAATAATCCATTCCATGGAACCCTCACATAGTTATCAAATCTTACTAAAACATAAGTGGGAGGTTCAAGAGGGGATGTTCTAAGATTATACACAATATGTTCAACTACCCCAAGGGAACCATTGACAAGTCTTAAATTAGTCCATGTGTTTCAAGTAAGTATAACCCTAGCTCCAACAACAATAAGAAGCTCATTGTCCATTTTTCCTTATCTGCTTCAATGGAGTAGTTACTACTTATTATTGTAGCAACACTAGGTGCAATAGAGAAATTTAGGGATCTCAAATAATGCTTATTGTGATTGTGGACATCATAATTTGTTGCAAATAGCCTTATCAATGACTCTTTTGTGGAACCATCCATATTGGTAATTGTACGTGTCATTAGTAATTTCTAGTCTACTACAATTGGAATTGCATCTTTAACATTCATTAAGATATGTCGAAAATGTTTTTGATCATTGCTTTGTCCATCTTGCCTGAACATTGTATCAAAAGTTACAACAATTGTGAATAATTTCCATAATTCTTTTGTGTGACCTTTACATGCACATGAAGGTCTATCCATAATAGGAGGTAGTTGTTCTAAATCACCGACCAATATAATTGATCTACCTCCAAAAGGAACAATAGAATTTACAAGATAACCTTGATGAAGTCAAGCGTAAATTTGTGTTAACAAACTTCTCCCTATAAAGCTCATCCCATTGATAAGGATGTATTTGATGTGTCTCATATACTCTTGTAAGGTGATCAAATGTGACCCTTGTAAATTGGTCATGTCCCTTACTAGTATACAAAGTGCATAGTGTATTGTGATGCAGATATGTTGAATTCCACAACTAGTAGGGGCTAAAATAAGCTCTTATGAGCAAGGGAATCAATTTCCAGGGCATGTTTAATAGAACGAATCAAGTAAGACTTTCTAGTATCAGCAGTCCCTTGGATAATCATATGCAAAGGTTCTCTATGACCACCTCCTCTATAATGTTCAAGAGTTTTAGAATATGTTATTTTATGTTTTCCCCCTAAATTTTCAAATGAATAATTGTTTAGACATTCAATCATAACAATTGCATTCACTTTTCGCTTATGGGATATGAGGTTCATTGCACGATTTGATGTGTCTTCATGTTAGAGATCCAATTTTCCATAATATCACAATGCTTGAATCCAATCATGTCAAATTCACTGGCCTTTATAAACTTCTTCTTATAAAAACTTGAAATGACCTCTCACTCATGATGCCTAGATTCTTTTTGCACTGTCAAAAAATATTCATCTTCATCTTCATATTGAGGTGGATCCTTCGGAGGTATTGGATTATGATCAACATGCTCGAGGTCGTAATGAAAATTTTCCCAAGTTTTAGTGCTTATATATGTACACAACTCATAGAATGGCTTGTACAATACCAACTTAGACCAACATAACTCCACAAACTTGTCATTTTCGTGAGGGGGACCTAAACAAAACATAGGAAACACTTGTACAATGGCTACATTTTTTCGTGGTAACTATTTATGATCATAGTGTCGTTTTTCATAAGATCAGGATCTCATAGCATTTATCAATGAAAGGTGCACCATATTCATAAGTCTCTTAGTATATTCATCAATAAGAGAATTATCAGTATGGTCATTATATGTATCAACTTGCACTTGTTTGAAAACCTTAATCCCAATATTTAGAACCACAAACTAATGACTACATTCACAAATAGGAAGTTCCAAAAACAAATGGCATGTTTATTGTGCTCATATGTCCCTATCAATAGTGGTCTCGCAATACAAATTCCTACATGCACATGCTACTGGTACATTCGGATTTTGAATATAAGATATACGCGTCAACATATCATGGAATGTCTCTAATCCTTTTTCAACTTTTACTACATATTTTGTTATGTAATCAATGACCACACACTTAGAAAGAATAGGTTTCTAGTCTATATTTCCCCACCATATTATCAATGTTTCATGATTATATGTATTTAATCTATCATCGTTTCATATAGGTTCATACCTTTCCTCTCTAGTCTCATCGACATAAAATTTTGACATCTTACATAGTTCCCATGATGCTTTATATCAACACACCAATTTTCCACCCTTCTTTCGGAGGCACGATTTCTCATTACACGTTATGTGGTGCTCAACATAATTCAGAAGTTCTTCATAGTCCATCATTGGATCATATTGAAACATTTGTTGACTGTCCTTTAAGCAAGGATGATAGTCATCATTTTGTTAAATAGGGATATTTATTTGATGTTCATTGCGTGGATTGAAAGTATGCACAAACCTATTAAAATATTTATTTGTAAATATAACTTGAATAAGGTCATCCTAATTCATTGTGTCCATATTGGGAGCATCTTTTAGCCAAAGAAATCGATGCACATATGGAGATCCATGATGTTTCCATTCATAATGACACCAAAAATTTGTAGCTTGATGAAATTTTGAGAAAATGTCTTCTCAAAACATTGTTTGTCTCAAATGCGCGTTAACTTACTACAATATGAGGATTGTCAATTACATTTTGATGTCTCCATTTCTTCGCTTGCCTTGGATCTACAGAGAAAGTATCGGGAATCAATTTATGCAAATTTGGCAAGTGTATATCTATTGCACTCAGTGCGAAGAATATTGCGGGACATCCAATATGTTGAATCAAATCACTTTTGCATGACACTTGGGTCCAATTTGCATATGTACTTCTTAGTACATTACCAAATCTCATTAATCTATCTGCAAGTCGAGAACTAAGAAGATTTTGTAAATGTTCTCATAACTCATCAACTGTTGTAGGTAGTCTTACCACCTAAGCTATCATCCAAGTGGAAAGTTCAACCACAGATACTACCTTGGGGAAACAAGACAAGAATTGCACCATTGTCATCTCAGAACAATATCCCCTTCACGTTAGGCCATCTCTAAGAGGGGGATATCACTATCTATCAATGATAGATATTTAAGTAAATATTTTAAGGTGAATTGATCTATGCAAGCTTATGATTTACTTCAATAAATCCAATAGATATGTATGACAATGTAAAGTACAAGGATTCCAACAAGAAATTAAATGCTTCAAGATAATAATACATAACCATAGCATAAAATCACAATTATCAATTTGACAATTACCATTGTCAAATCTGATTATAAAGTATGCAACAAAAACAACTTCAGATTTGCATTAGATAGATTATCATCCCAATAAATAAAACTTTGAAGAGGTTACTTGAAAGAAGCCACTTTAAGCTACTTTAGACCACTAGGAATGAAATTGGCTAGCATAACATGATTGTGTGTAGTGTGCTTTGGGTTCTAATAAGTGTATGTTAAATTAGGGACAATATTAAGGTTGTCCCACACTTCTAAATCAATTTTATTGATGAATTAATGCAAAAAACAAATTTTAAGTGAAAAAGAAACCAATCCAAAAGATGTGTTTCCACCTTTAAGCAAGACATCTTCGATGATTTAGCTAGGGTATGCAACAAAATAACAGCCAAAGTATGTTAGAATCAAGCTCACAATAGATATATCAATGAGATAATCAAGAGTTTGAAATAAAATGGTGAATTCCCCCCTAGGCTTATTCAACACTATCCTTACTCAAAATTCACCAAGATAATCTCCAAATAAACAATATGCAATTTAGAGCAATTTAGAGATGAATTTCACCACTAGAAATGAATGATAGACTTGTAGCAACATTCTAGTTAATGAACTAGATGCTAGGACTAATTGTAGATGAACTTCCAAGCATAAAACCTAGCTCTAGGGTTTCTCTAAATTTGGTTTTTATTTCTTTTATGTAATTTCCAAATTTGAGTAAACCTCAAAATAAACCTAACCTAAGATAATTTAACCTTCAAAGTGAAAATTGGGCCAATTTTCCTCTTTAGGTTTTTAAGATAAGTTATTAAGCACAAACCCTAATTAATATATTCTAGAAATTGAAATATGCAATTAACTTTATGCTAGACTAGGAAAGCGAGGTAGAGGCCAGGGTTTTGAATGTCTACAGAGTGGTAGATTGTTAGAAGCTCTTGACCAGATCAGAATAACAACATATTGTACCAGTGAGGTCTCATCGATTGAAGGGACCCTCGTGGAAGTGAGGGAGGGGGTGTAAACCCCCTCATACAGTAATGTGGTGGACAACAAAGTTTTAGGAACCAGAAGAAAGCAGTCGCCCTTTGAGTCGTCGCCTCATCTCAGAGAGCAAGTCCTTCAATATGAGAAAAAGTTTGGCAATTCCATGGATGTGGAAGTGGAGACCTCGTATCCAAAAGTGACTCGTGGAAGTGGAGACCTCGTATCCAAAAGTGACTCGCATTTGGGAGCCGAGAAAATGCATTCCACAGTCCACTACAGCTCCACAATATGTCATTAACTCGACTAGAATAGGAGAAAATACCTAATTTATGAAGGAACATGCCCTTATAGGAAAATATTTGAGCTTATGGCCCTCCGATAGAGATCTTATGTGTTGGATCAAAACATGATAGAACCACAAAGGTCATTTTGACCTACAACTAAGCTCCAAGGGTTTTTTTACGATTATTTTCTTCAACCTGGAGGATAAAGACTGAATCTTCAAAAATGGGTTGTATTTCTTCAATTCAACAGGGTTATATCAAAGATTCTGGACAGACCACTTCAGCCCAAAAAAAGAGGACTTCACTTTTGCATTGGTATGGATTCACCTCTACTCCCTCCCGCAGGAATTATGGTTGTAAGAAATCCTTACGAGCATAGGTAATACTCTGGGACGATATGTTAAATCTTCATAAGCTACCTACCAAACACGGTATACCTCTTATGCCCACATTTGTGTCTAAATGAATGTTTCCAAAGCCCTACCAAGATCCTTAACCTTAGAGTATCATGATGAGGAATGGGTACAAACCATAGACTATGAGCATATACCCTTCCGCTACAGAAAATGACATGAGCATGGTCACCTATTTAGGGAATGTCCCTTAAATACTTCAGTGAAGCCTGTGGAGGAAGAGCACAATAAGAAAAAATATGGCTTTACCCAGGTAGCAGGTCGAAAGAAACCCAACCCCAGGAAAACAATCCAGGGGTCGAACAAGCAACCTTCTACCAGTAACTCCTTAGACTTTTTAAATCAACTATCGAATTCTCAAGAGGTAGAAAACCCCCATCAGCATGCAAACCCAAGCAAAGACAAAGGAAAATCAAAATAGACTCAAAACCATGTCTTGGAATAGACAGTGTCACCAAGCTCTCCAACTCATATGGAGGTTGATCTCATCACAAATGAATGGGGAGACATGGATATGATAGGTGATGAAAGAGATCTAGCTGATATAGACCTAGAAAAGCTAGAGGAAGCCTACAACAAAAAGGAACTACAATCCATCCCCCTAGTAAAACTCCACAAGGTCCACAAAGTCTACATTGACTCCTCTGCAGGGGAAACTTCTCGATTGGGCATACAATCGGACCCTAGTCAAGAACCTCAAAGAACGCCTAGGGAGGTAAAACGTTGAGGACACAATTCATCCCAGCAATTGATTAGAGAGGTGGGTAGCTTTATGATTAATTTGGGGGAAAATCCAGTGGCTCATTGAGAGTTTCTTCACTTCACACCCCCTACATCTTCATGACTATCATCTTGTGGAACATTAGAGGACTAAGCGGAAGAACCAAGCAGAGGGTTCTTTGAAACTGTGTCATGGCAGAAGATCTGGATATTCTCTTTCTACAAGAAACAAAATGCACAGGAGATGCTACTGAGGTAGTTCTTCAACATTGTTGGAGGTAGAGTAACTTTGTTTATAATGATTCCAACAACGCTGCAAGGGGTTTGTCCATTTTATGGAACCTTGCAACGGTCCTTCTAGAAAACTTCTTCTCCACTGCTTGGACGCTTTTAGATAGCTACAAAGTTGTTGGTTCTAGCAAGGAAGGGATTTTAACTAACGCATGTGGTCCCCAATCAACTCCAGAAAAAGATTCCTTCCTAAAAATCCTCACAGACATCGACAACTTAGTGGGAAATAAGAAATGGATTTTAGGGGGAGACTTGAACATTATCCTCAACTTGGAAGAAAAGAAAGGAGGCATAAGAATATTAGACAAGGATAGTGAAAATCTTCAAAGAGTAATTGAGGACCTGCATTTAATCAACATTGAAGCGTGGAATGGAACCTTCACTTGGACAAACAGACGCTCGGGTGCTCAACGGGTAGCCTACAAGTTGGATCGCTTCCCCATTTCAGAAGCTATTATGTTGGATGTACCTCTAATCGAAGAAAATATTCTCCCAAATTATGGATCAGACCATTGGCCAATTCATATTTGGATTGACACAGTCAACACCCCCAAATTCAAACCTTTCCGGTTTGAAATTTTTTTGCTAACTCATTCAGACTTCCAGGAAATATCTAATACCTGGTGGACAAATGTTATGATCTCTCATGGTACACTAATGTACATATTTCAACAAAAGCTAAAAATATATAAGCAACAACTTCGATAATGGAACACAAATGTTTTTGGTAACATTTTCCATGCCCAAATATATCTCAAACAACACCTGGAGGAAATTTAGAAGGATTCCATCACTCATGGACAGTCAGATTATTTGAGTGATGACGAGGAGCTCCTCAAACAACAGTTGGAGGAAGAATATCAATAGGAGGAGATCCTTTGGAGATAGAAATCACTAGTACAATGGCTAAAAGAGGGAGAAAAGAATACTAAATTCTTCCATTGCTCCATGATTCACAGGTGATATATCAATTGTATTACTAAAATCAAAGACAATCAAGGACAACCAATCATGGATAATACAAATATGGAAATTGAACTAGTAAACTACTACAAAATATCCTTTTGAAACCTATTCCTTACAAATATCCATCGATAAAGAAGATCACCAGGCACATTCCTACTCTCATCACCCAAGAGCATAATGAGGTGCTCATGCAGCCCATCACAATTGAAGAGGTAGATCAATTCATCAAGGAAATGCCAGTGGGAAAAGCAACAGGACTAGATGGCTTCACCATTGATTTCTTCCACCATTGTTGGCCCATGGTTAGGAAGGAAGTTTGGCAACTTGTGGAGGAATCTCGAGCCTTTGTGCAGGTCCTCTTAGCTCTCAATAAAATAATTCTCACACTCATTCCTAAGGAGGAGCGGGTCTCTCATCCACATCAGTTTCGACCAATTGCACTGTGCAATGTGATCTAAAAAATCATCTCCAAGGTAATCACCCTCTGACTCAAGTATATTCTTCCTTTTATCATTTCTAAGGAGCAGTGAGGCTATGTTGAGGGATTCCAAATAATGGACAATGTCATATTGGTTCATGAGGTGATTCACTCCTTCAAGTCCACCAGAACCATAGGTATGCTCATCAAACTTGATATTTCTAAGGTCTTTAATCACCTAAGTTTGCAGTATATGCATTCTCTTCTCTTGGCTTTTGGTTTTAGCACTGACTAGGTCAATTGGATTCTCAACCTCACCTCCTCTAATATTTTTTCCATACTTGTCAATGGTGTGCCCTCCAAGCCTTTTTCCCCCTCTCAAGGGATTCGGCAAGGCGATCCCCTCTCTCCCTTCTTTTTTTTCATTGTGGCAGAAGGCTTGGGTCATTATATTAAACCATCCATTGCAGATGGTTCCCTCTAGGGCATGCTCTTGCATGGTCTTCAGCCAACCGCTTCACAAAGACAATTCGTAGATGATACCATGTTAATGGGCACATTGACTGTGTAAGAAGCCTCTAGATTGAATACCGTCCTTTTAGACTTTAGTGAAGCTTCAGGCACTTCTATCAACCCTGCAAAATCCCAGTTCTTTTTCTTTAACACTCCTTTAGCCATACAAAACCATATCTCACATTTACTAGGCATTCTCATGAGCTCCCTTCCATCCAATTACCTTGGTATACCCACTAGTAGAAAAAGAGAAATTTATGACTAAAAAATGACTAAAATTTGCATATAAATGACTAAGTTTAGTCACATGACTAATAGTCATTTATTGCTAGTAATATATAATGCCACCAAAAAAATTACTAAAAAATTTTAGTCATTTTTTGGTTGGTCACTTTGGTCATAAATTTAGGCATTTATTTAGTCATGTATTGTTGAAAACTAGTCATTTATTTAGTCATTTGTGTTGTCAACTGGCCATTTATTTAGTCATCTATGTTGTCAACTGGTCATGTATTTAGTCATTTGTGTCACTGATTTCCATCCATTAGTAATATATTTAGTCATTTGTATTCACTGATTTATAGTTTAGTAGTAAATGTCCATTTATATGATATGAATAATTTATTAAATAACATAAATTGTGTAATGCAGAAATAAACATATTATATTAAACTTAAATTAAAACATTAAATAAAAGGTAAAAGATCACACACACACACACACACACACACACACATATATAATGTCATAGTACAACATTGTCACTTAGAATTTTCAAGTCTGCAAATACACCACATAATAAAAAATTGTTGAACATACATTCAAACTACTGCATAAAGCAATGGGCCAAGTTGTCTAACAACTATGATAAAAACCAACTATGTCATTTTTTGCAAATATCTTAGTGGCCACCGTGTGAAGCTTCCTTCCATCTCTTTTAGATGGACAGATCCTTCTATTTTGTCATCATAAATAAGGGGTATGTTTCTTGTGACCTTTATAATATTTACATGTGCATCTCCTGATCCGCTCAATTTAACGCCATGTATAATAGATAGTGAGTGAATCTTCCCAATGCCCACATGAGCACTACCATATGGATCCAACACCTTTACTTTATCACCTTCTTGGAGTTTATGATCAACACATTTCTGCAAAAACAAAAAGAAATACACATTAAATTGAGATATGAAAAATAATAAAACAACAATTATAATCTAATATTTAGCATTCACCTCGAGTTAAACACCACTATGAATGTGTTGCACATGGTTGTCAGGTTCAACATGATCACTACCAATATTGAGATCAGGTAGTTTTCATGTTGATTTTCTATAACTTTGTATGTAGTTTCATCATGCAAAAAAAATACAACATTTAAAAATATGAATCAAGGAATGCAAGCTATAAAATTTTATCCAAAAGAACATGTTAAGCATGAATAATGACAACACATTGGGACATGTGTCATGATTTGAAGAGTTTGAAATGTTGGTATAGCCTGCCATATTTTCACCAAACCCTTGTTTCCATCCTTAGTTAAGACTGTGTTCTTATTTTGATATACAAGAGCAGGCTTGTGTTCCCTATAGGCTATGACACCGTGAAATAAAACTCACTATAAATTTGCAGCAACACACATGATTTTAAACAAGAGCTCCTACATTCTACAACAAATGAAAATAGTTAGAAGAAAAAAAAACATGTCTTTCCCAAAATGAAACTCTTTACCTTGAGGATGTCTAGATTGAGCAAATTGGGTCCCCTGGAAGTCTCCCTAGTCAAATTACCTACCCCGGTCATATTGAGGATTCAATAGTCTCATTCATGCATAACTTCTAACAACAAGCACTCTATCCCTATAACTCTTTCCATGTATCCCTCAATCACTAGATAAGGAATTTACCAATTTATCCTTAGATCAATACAAGCAACAACAATCATCATGGTTCATAACTGTTATTGCTCAATTTGTACATATTCCAAAGGAAAAAGGTTAAGGGTGTTGATGAATGCAGCCATGGATGATTTTAGGGGATAAATTTCGCTCATGGGCTAATTTTCCATGGTTTTTCCAAAAATGAGATTCACTATTTTAAAAATGATTCCTCCAAATTCTATAGGATAAAATTATTTTACTTTAAAAATCGCCAAAAATTTATAAAAACTATATTAAATCCTTAGAAATTTGAATATTTTTACAAAAATATCGCTAAACATTTATAGTTGGCATATGAAGGATTAGTAATATTCGCCAAGGTTTCTACATTTTAAAATAAATTTCCATCCTTAAAATCATCCCTGAATGCAACTATGGGAGACATCCTCCAACTTACAAACCTGTGAGATGTGGAACATAGTAGCTATGTGAGTCTTTCTCTCAGCTTACAAACCTGAGAGAAATCCCCTAAGAAGGGTTCGAGGTTCCTGCCTGGGACAGAGCCAGGAACGTAGAGATGACCTCCTCCATGACGTGAGTGAGAATAAATCCAGATGATCATCCGGTGGAAAAGTGATATGTTAAGTTAGGACGTGCCTGTGGCTGAGCACAAGGTGAACGTGTGAAATCCCGAAAGTGATGGGCACATCGTCATGTGATA
>JZKD02S1482280.1:0-10770 GCA_000966675.3 Picea glauca | reverse complement strand
TTCTAAGGGTCAGGGGAAACATTCTATTCCTAGTCATGTGGATTTCAGAAATCAATTTTATGTCGGGGGTTTTGTCATATATCCTACATGAT
This sequence comes from Picea glauca, assembly GCA_000966675.3. Lineage (NCBI taxonomy): Eukaryota > Viridiplantae > Streptophyta > Pinopsida > Pinales > Pinaceae > Picea > Picea glauca. The sequence goes on along the minus strand of JZKD02S1482280.1, from coordinate 10,678 downwards.
GCTCCTTCAAAAAGGACCTTATAGCCATGTTCAATTAGTTGACCTACACTTAACAGATTATGTGTCAGATCTGGAACATGATAGGCATTGTGTATGTCTTTCTTTACATTTTGTTTAGTAAAAATAGGGACAGTTCCTTTTCCTTGAACTTTGACTAAAGAATCATTTCCAAGTGTAATATCAGATGAAATTGAAGAATCAATAAATGAGAGTAAATCTTTGTTACCTGTCATGTGATTGTTGCATACACTGTCAAGCAACCAGAGATCTTTATGTTGTTCTTCAGTCTTGTGGCATGAGAGAAACATACCATCTGAGGTTTCTCCTTCATGATTTGAGACATGTGCTCTACCTGAGAGTTGATCTGCTTGTTTCTTCCGGCATTCAGATTCATAGTGCCCAAACTTCTTACAGTAATAGCATTGTATGCTTGATTTTTCATTTGATCTTCTCCCTCTGCCTCTTTAAGACTGGAAGTTCTGATTTTGGTTATGTTGTCTATGACCTTGGAAATTTTGATTCTGGTTATGTTGTTTGTGACCTTCACTTGAGTGATGGTGACTTGGACTTCTCCCTCTTCCTTGGTGACCTCTGTCTCTTCCTTTGCCTCTCCCTCTGTTGAAGGAGAATTGAGTCTTGAAGGAATTGGTTGTTAACTCATCTTCGAGATGTAGTCTGGTCTCATGTGTCAATAGAGAGCCCATTAATTCATTCGTTGAAAAAATTTACAGATTCTTGGATTCAAGGATAGTTGTAACAACCATTTCGAATTTCTTTGGTAAACTTTTGAGGACTTTCTCAACAATTCGTTGATCAGGGATGGCTTCACCAGTTAATCTAATCTGGTTTACAATTCCCGTGACTCTGGTCATAAACTGATCAATCTTTTCAGATTCTGTCATTTTTAAAGTCTCGAAATGCATCCTCAAGGTCTGTAGTTTGACCGTTTTGACCCTGTCATTTCCTTGGTAGGTTGATTTAAGGATGTCCCAGGCATGTTTAGAAGTAATCGCGCCTGTGATTTTTGAGAAAATCAAGTCATCCACTAAGTTTTGAATCTAGAATTTTGTCTTATTCTCTCTGTTCCTTTGTGTTGCCTGAGCAGTTCTTTGTTGGTTGGTCATGGCAGCAAGGTCTGTTGGATCTGGTTCCACATATCCAAGATCCACTGGATCCCGTCACTCTTGTGCTTGCAAGAAGGATCTCATTCTAAGAGACCAAAACTCATAGTTCTTTCAAAGAAGAATCAGTCCTTGAGTTGGTCCCAAATTGCTAGAGGTGGCCATCTTAAAAAAAATTAACAGTAAATATTTGTTAGAGTTTTGCGTGCTTATTACCTGTTTCATGTGCGAAAGAATAAAAAACGAGGTCTGTGAAATCCTCTGTGTGACTTCGGGCCGAAAAACACGGGGTGGACCACTTCTTTAGCTTCGATCTGGCTGGATCTGACTATCCGAGCGCGAGATCTACGGATTCAAAGCTCCGAGATCTATTCTTTAGCAACTGTAGCCCCTCTAATGGCGGAATTGGACTTTGTGAGTTTACTCGAGGGAAAGAAAAAATTAAAGTTCGGCTTCTCGTGTGATCGTGGGCTAAACACCAAGCACTTCGAGCTTTCAAGTTTCGGGCATTTCGACGCGGAAAATATCAGTTCCTTTGAATAGTCGAATTGTCGAATCACGAATCTGTTTCAAAGATCAACGGTCCACAATTACTTCAGGACTTCGTGCCTTCGAGCCTTCGGGGCTCTGGGCGATATTCCTTTCTTACCTCGCAATCTCCCGAACTAGAGCCTAGCTAGCGCTAGCTCCTTTCCCGTGGACCCCTCCGATATGACCTCGGGCTATGACTTGGGGCCCAACTCTCAAGCGCTTCGGGACTTCGCGTTTCACGAAGTTGGAGGACTGCTCACCTCTCTTCTTCCGACTCCCGATTTTTCGAAATTCACCCGCTTCATATCAACGACCCACAGCCCTCTATCATCCAACAGCTGTGATCAATTTCGCGAACTCGGACTTCGCGATTTTCTTATTTGAGAATCAGGGAAGTGTTGATCCAACGCCGCATCCAATGGTCCAGATCTCTCCCGCAATCGACGGTCGAGATCCACTTCGCGACTTCATGCTTCGCGAAGTTGAGATTGTTCTCCCGCAATTCTTCCAATGTCTGAATCCTCGAATTCCCGGATATGCTGCCACCTGTCAACCCTGACGATGGACTATTCCGATGACTTCGAAACTTCGGGAGACTTTGTCTCCTTTGCAACCTTTGCACGAAATCGCCGAATACGTGAACTTTCAAAGAACTTTGGCGGTTAAAGCCTATGCACCTTTTCGTGATCTAACAGTTGTAACGCGTTCGCCTTTTCTGCGCGCTCCTCGTCCTTTTTGAGCTTGACTAATGGCTCAGATTAGTTCGCAGGGCCAATCTTATAACTACTTTAGCTTGTCCTTTGTTGCTTCTGCAGAATTTTCTTCTGAAGAAAGAATTTCGCGAATCTTTCACAAATTCTTTAAAAGCTCACAAATCTTTAATTGTTTCTACCTTCTGCAGCTCTGCTTTGTGAATCTTTCACGAATCTTTAATTTTTCTCTGCTTTCTGCAATTCTGCTTCCTCGCGCTTGTTGTTTGCAACGATCTTTTGAGCGAACTGGCGGACTGCGGACTGATCTCCAATCTCTATGAAGAATCTTGTGTCTCGTGCTCTCGTAGACAGTCTAAGCTCTGTGCTTCATAGGATCGAGCTGCTCTCCAGACTATGTGAAGAGGCTTACGTCTGAAGCTCTGATACCATGACAAAATGAGAAGCAAAGAAGATAATACAGAGAAGACGAAATTTGGGAAAATAGAAGAAATGAGCAGAGCATTTAGTATTGAGTATATAGCTGAGCTAAATAGGCTCGAGCAAATCAAGAAACAAAACAAGAGATCCTAACTAACTCGTACAGCTGGCCAGGACAGCTGGTAGTGTACAGTCACAGTGTATAGTCACATACTGTTGAGGTTACAGATATATTTAACACCTATATGTACATATCATTGAGAAAAATGATGGAAGAGAGGTATTAAGTTTACATGGAACACTTCGAAATAAGGGCCATTAATTCATTTCCTCACACCCCAAAACACCGGAAGAGATATGTAGAATGATATCTTCTAGGATGGAGACATGGAAGAGAGCGGCTCGAAGAATTCTTGATACATCTCACCAACCTCTTAGAGAACATCAAATTCAACATTGAAGTAGAGAAGGAAAACCAACTACACTTCCTAGATGTACTTATCATTGAGAAAAATGATGGAAGAGAGGTATTAAGTTTACATGGAACACTTCGAAATAAGGGCCATTAATTCATTTCCTCAAACCCCAAAACATTGGAAGAGATATGTAAATGATATCTTCCGAGATGGAGACATGGAAGAGAGTGGTTGGAAGAATTCTTGATACATCTTACCAACCTCTTAGAGAACATCAAATTCGCCATTGAAAGAGTAGGACAACCAACTACCCTTCCTAGATGTACTTATCATTGAGAAAAATGATGGTAGAGAGGTATTAAGTTTGCATGGAACACTTTGAAATAAGGGCCATTAATTTATTTCCTCACACCTCAAAACACCTAAAGAGATATGCAGATGATATGATCCAGGTTGGAGACATAGAAGAGAGCGTCTGGAAGAATTCTTGATACATCTTTTCAACCTCTTAGAGAACATCAAATTCACCATTGAAGTAGAGAAGGACAACCAATTACCCTTCCTAGATGTACTTATCATTGAGAAAAATGATGGAAAAGAGGTATTAAGTTTACATGAAACACTTTGAAATAAGGGCCATTAATTCATTTCCTCACACCCCAAAACACCGAAAGAGATATGTAGATGATATCTTCCACGATGGAGACATGAAAGAGAGTCGCCTAAATAATTCTTGATACATCTCACCAACCTTAAGAGAACATCAAATTCAAAGTTGAAGTACAAAAGGACAACCAACTACCCTTCCTAAATGTACTTATCATTGAGAAAAATGATGGAAGAGAGGTATTAAGTTTACATGGAACACTTCGAAATAAGGGCCATTAATTCATTTCCTCACACCCCAAAACACTTGAAGAGATATGTAGATGATATCCTTCAAGATGGAGACATGGAAGAAAGCAGCTAGAAGAATTCATGATACATCTTACCAACCTCTTAGAGAACAACAAATTCACCATTGAAGTAGAGAAGGGCAACCAACTAACCATCCTAGATGTACTTATCATTGAGAAAAATGATGGAAGAGAGATATTAAGTTTACATGGAACACTTCGAAATAAGGGCCATTAATTCATTCCCTCACACCCCAAAACACTTGAAGAGATATGTAGATGATATCTTTCGAGATGGATACATGGGAGAGAGAGGATGGAAGAATTCTTGATACATCTCACCAACCTCTTAGAGAACGTCAAATTCACCATTGAAGTAGAGAAGGACAACCAACTACCCATCCTAGATGTACTTATCATTGAGAAAAATGATGGAAGAGAGATATTAAGTTTACATGGAACACTTTGAAATAAGGGCCATTAATTCATTTCCTCACACCCCAAAACACTTGAAGAGATATGTAGATGATATCTTCTGGGATGGAGACATGGAAGAGAGCAGCTAGAAGAATTCTTGATACATCTCACCAACCTCTTAGAGAACATCAAATTCACCATTGAAGTAGAGAAGGACAACCAACTACCCTTCCTATATGTACTTATCATTCAAATAAATGATGGAAGAGAGGTATTAAGTTTACATGGAACACTTCGAAATAAGGCCCGTTAATTCATTTCCTCACACCCCAAAACACAGGAAGAGATATGTAAATGATATCTTCTGGGATGGAGACATGGAAGAGAGTGGTTGGAAGAATTCTTGATACATCTCACCAACCTATTAGAGAACATCAAATTCACCATTGAAGTAGAGAAGGACAACCAACTACCCTTCGTATGTGTACTTATCATTGAGAAAAATGATGCAAGTGAGGTATTAAATTTACATGAAAGACTTGGAAATAAGGGTCATTAATTCATTTCCTAACACCCCAAAATACTTGAAGAGATATGTAGATGATATCTTTTGGGATGGAGACATGGAAGAGAGCGGCTGGAAGAATTCTTGATACATCTCACCAACCTCTTAGAGAACATCAAATTCACCATTGAAGTAGAGAAGGACAACCAACTACCCTTCCTAGATGTACTTATCATTGAGAAAACTGATGGAAGAGAGGTATTAAGTTTACAAAAAGAAAACCCACACAAACAGATACCTACATGTTGACTCACACCATCACCGAACTCACAAAATGGGTGTTATTAAAACCCTTGCTACTAGAGCTACAAGGATATTTGACCCAAAACCATTGAACAAAGAGTTGGACCACCTTCGAAGGTTCTTTAGGAAGAATGGTTACCATAATAATAACATCAAGAAAGAAAACCATCAAGCACAAAATAGAAGACACACCCCGGTTATAGTGGACACCTCGAAGATCTCTTTCCCATACACCAAAGGTATCACTTATCAAATTGCCAAAATCCTAAAAAACCTAAATATTATGGTGCATTTTACTCCCCAAAACACCATTAGGGTTTTGGTTGACTCGACGAAGGATTCAATGGATCCAAGACAACAAAAAGTTGTATACTTAATACCAAGTTCATGTGGCAAAGTTTATATTGGAGAAATTGGAAAGTCATTACAGGTCTAGTTGAAAGACCATGCAACTGATGTATCTAAACACCAAGCTTCTAAATTGGCCCGCATATAGCACTTCGCATCACAATGGTATAGAGAATGCAAAGTTGATTAGGAAGGAAGAGCACCACGTGAAGAGGAGGGTAAGGGAAGCTACCAAAATTGAGAAGCAGCGCAATACTCTAAACAAAGATGACTAGCTAAAATTAAGTGGCAAATGGAAGTCAATCATTAACAAACTTTGTCAACACAAAAATACTTCTCGGCTTGGTTTGAATGAAGGATAGTGATTTACATTGAGACCTCACTCATCCTTCATAAATCGTGTCCTCTTCGTTATTTATAGCTACTCTAGCATAATGGAGATTCATCTCAATCGTTGCATTGTGAACCTCTAAAAATGGACTCACTTTGACAAAGTTTGAAACATCGGTTTTATTAACTCGGTAATAGGTTTTCCATATCATATAATATTTGCAACGTGTAATCGATTCTCTGAATTCAACATGGGTATTGTCAACATTGCTAACAAATCCCAAGGAATTGATAGCAAGAGTGTTTGATTAAAAACCATAATATAAATGACCACATTCAATTCGATTGTTTAATGACTAGTCCTAGTATTGGCATGATTTTCTCCTCAACAACAATCACACCATCGATGTTGCATTCCTCCAACAACAATGATGATGTATTGATAGTTGGTGTCAACTTAAAAGGCAACTTGTTATTATTGAATTAATGTTTGATTATTTGAAATCTAACTTTTATAAACGAACTTAGATGACAGATAGGACATCATAGGAATTATAATCTCATTGAAGATCACAGTGTAACGAGAGGTCAAATTGATGTATGAGACCCCCCTTGTTTGTGGGAGGAGGGACCCCTCCATGCAATGATTTGACTACTTAGTTTATAGAGGTGAGTACATGCAATATCAAAACATGAAACTTAATTAAAATATATTAAGATAAAATGTCACTAATATGCATTGTTTAGTGCAAGGAATTTCAATAGAAGACCTACAATAGATATTATACATCAACAACCATGACAATTCCAAATGAATACAAGATCCAATCCCAATAAACATCATCCCCCAAGGTAATCAAGTGTTTCACAATAGAAAATGTCAAACAAAATCATATCCCACATCAATGGAGCACCTCACTCTAGCAATTGCTCAAGTGACCATCGCCTCATTAGAGGAGGCGAGAACCCACTTTTGCATTCATTCTCATTGCTCCAGTAGTAAATAGATGAGGAAACCATTTTGATGTTACATAATTAAAAATTCTCTAACATCAATATCCCTAAAATATAATTATGAAGCATCAATACAATTACTCTCTTTTATTTAAAAAATGTGATTACTCTCTTTTGTTTAAACTTAATAACAAAACTCAAAAATGTGATCACACTTATATAGAAATTATCAAGTATCAATGCCTTCAAAATGCAACTTTGAAGCATCTTGATATAATGAAATTCTTGTGTTTAACTCAATAATATGATCCTTTCAAATTATGTCTCTTACCCAAAACACGGATTGCACCTTGTTATTTTACCTCCAAGAATAAAATAGCATTGACCTAGAATTTTCTACTAATACATATACGTTACATACCTATGTTTGCATCATTGTTCTATGTACATACCACGTCAAAGGTAAAACAACTACAAAAGCATGGCATCATCCTCATGTTCCTATATATATAGACATTTGTCATTTATGCATAATGATCAAGTTTGATATAGTATTCAATATTTAAACTAAGTTTGATATAGTATTCAATATTTAAACTATAAACATTTATGCAAACTGATTAAGGTTCATAATGGCTACGACAAGACAAAACGACTACATAATCATGGCCTCATGTTCCCGTATATAGACATTTATGCATAATGATCAAGGTTAATATAACGTTTAATATTATAGAGTAGAACGAAATAATGCATTTATCATTTTATGCATAAAAGTTGGTAATATTCAATATTATAGATTATAGAGTGGAATAAAATAAAACACAAATGGGTATTGGTAATATTCAATATTATAGAGTGGAATGAAATAAAACACAAATGGGTATAATATATATGTATAGAAGGTAATTATTAAAAGGAAAAATGTATATCATTTTATGCATAATGATCAAGGTTGGTAATATTTAATATTATAGAGTGGAATGAAATAAAATATTAATGGGCATAATATATACGTATAGAAGGTAATTATTAAAAAGAAAAAATATATGTCCTTTATTAAGATAGTGGTACCACCCACATGAGCACGTTTCACATGAGCACGTTTCGCTTGAGGTAAAACTTTAAACTCTTAATTATTAAGGAAAAGAGAATATTGAGGTATTTTTTAAATTTTATATATATTAAGTGGTACATTTTATATATATGTGTTAGTTTAATCAAATTAAAGTTGTTATTTCAAGTCATATTGCTTAAGAGGTTTTCAAATTTAAGGGAGTTTTGCAAAGGAAATGTTAATGGCATTCATGTCGTTAACAACCTTCAAGATGATAATAAGTCTTCGAGCTTACTAAATTTGACTCTTTTTCTCGAAAAAAAACAAAAAAAAAAATATATATATATATATATATATATATATATATCCAATGAAAACATCATAAGGAAACGCAACGGATGCTTTCACACATTCGTGGAAGGCATTCCTAGTAAACACATTGGCGTAAACTAGTGCACCTAACTCAAGGGAATTCATAAGCCATTGTTGGCATGGAACTAGCCAATTTCAACAACATTGATGTCAATCAGTTGAGCTAACCCTTTAAGTTGAAAAAATGTTTGGGAAAATCTCTTGTCACTTAAGCGAGAGTGAGATCACTGGTACATTTCCAACCTCAATTAGCCAAAGGGAAAACATGTCAAAAGTGGGATTTGAACCTCAGTGAGGAAGATAACAACTTCTCTTACTTCACCCTCCACATCAAGAAGATACCTCACAAGATCTCAAGTAAGGGAAGTTGCCCTACAATCAAAGGATTTGAAAATGGTAGCTACAAGCACTCCCATAGTCACTAGACATAAGAAAACTCACCTCTCACATGCAAAACAAGAAGCGGAAAGAGAGGTTTTATCATGCAAGCAACTCACCATAATCAAGGAGTTTAGCAAAGCAACCCCCAAAGGGGTGCCAAATGATTTTGATCTCATTTGATTTAATGCTCCATTCTAGGAGGCAATATGAATTTACACTCCACCTTTCTGAAATATGGGAATCAAATCTCACCCTATCCCCTTAGCATATTTCTTCTTGAATATTATGGAACAAGACATGTTAATGGATGTTAAGCCTATCAAGGTGGAACACACTATGTCTAACAAAAGATATGAGGTCCAAGCCATTTTCAAACAACTCAATCGATTCCTAGCTAAAGAATTACTATTAATAAGCCTTAGTGCATATAGATCTTTAGTCATCAAGGATGTATGTTCTAACCACCATCCTATAAAATTACAGCTCATGTTAGGACGACAAAAGCCTCCTACCCTGTTCAAATTCAATCCACATTGGTCTCTCTATGAGAATTACAATACTCTTATTAAGGAAAGCTTGAAAAAACAATCTCAAGATTCTAAGAAACCTGTTATGATCTCTCTTCAAAGGAATCTCATCCATGCCAAGGACATTACCAAGGAATGGGCCAAAACAAATTTTCGACGTGATGAAAGAGCCCTACACACACTGGAAGTGAATATCTCAACTCTCCCAGATACTTTCCCTAAAGCAAGTTTTAGTGAGCAAACATTGAAGGAAATTAATTTTCTTGAGAAGGAAAAGGCATGGCTCTTAGCCTAGTAGGATGCCAAATGGCGTATAAGAGTCAAATTACATGGCTATAAGAGGGTGATGACAACACCAAATTTTTCCATAAACAGGTGATGGCTTGCAAATAAGTCAACACAATTTAGAAAATCAAGGGCAACACAGGGAATCACTGTGTGGAATTTGATTCAATTGCAAACATTGTAGTCCACCATTATAAACAAGTGTACACATAACCACAGGGAAAATATAAGAGATATTACGGCCCCAGCCTCCATTTTTTACATATGGATGGTTGAGCTTCAAAATGAGTCCCTCGTGAGACCAATCACAATGGAGGAACTACTCAAATCTTTGAAATCCTTCCCAGGTGGGAAAGCTCTAGCAACAGACCTACTAATAACAATGGAAGAATCAAATCCCTCACGTAAAATCCATCCTCCTTTTAATGTGATTTTTATTGCAAACATCGCTAAGGAAGGAAATAAATTTGGATCTAAACACTATACGCCCATGTCTTTATGCAATTGTGTCTACAAAGTCATATCCAAAGTTATTGGTGTTTGCATAAAGCACATCTCCCCTAAGTAATTTGGTTACCTAGACAATCGTAATATTCATAATTCCATAGGTGTTGCCCAAGAAGCCTCATAGACTATAAAATCAAATCTAATTCAACCTTCATGCTCAAGATTGACCTCACAAAGGTCTTCAACTAAGTTCATTGGGTTTTCCTCAAGGTCATTCTTACCCAAGACCATTTCTCACCCCCTCCACAAATATATATATATATATATATATATATATATATATATATATATATATAGAGAGAGAGAGAGAGAGAGAGAGAGAGAGGCAAAAAATTACAGCTAGAGTTGGCCCTAGAGGGTTGTCATCATCGAGTCAATGGCCTAGAATCCTATGAAGACTTGTTATCCTAAAGGACATAAAAGTGTTGTGAAGGAAGCACACAAATGATGAAAGAAAATGATGGGAAGCATTCATGCCTCTAACACTAATAGATCTTCTCATTTACATTAAAATGATTTCCTCATTGTTTACCAATGTAACCAAGAGAGTTCATAAAAGAGTATACAAGCTACCCATTGTTAAGACTGTAGAAATTAC
>JZKD02S1482269.1:0-10770 GCA_000966675.3 Picea glauca | reverse complement strand
TTTTATCTTATAAACAAAGAGATTGACCTCTTAGTAAGGGGTCTTTGATATCTCGAACTATTTCAAGAGGTTTTCGATCTACGATTTCAAGAGGATTGTGAGTGAAGAACTATTTACAGGTTGAATTCATAAACTTTTTGGAGTCAAGACATTTTGGTTTGTTGCATTTATGTGTATTTATTCATCATCGTCGATTATTCTACCACTGATTAAATATTATAGGCATCTAGTAAGAATTTCAATTAGTTGTGACATCGTTCGAAGATTAGTTGGAGGTGTGTGGGATGATCAGATATCTTGCGAGAGAGTGATGCTAGATCATCAAGATAATCCTCGAATATATGTCTAAGGTCATGGAAAGAAAAAGACATGGCCCATTGAAAAGTGGCTCCAACATTCTTTAGGCCAAAAGGCATCTTACGATATGCAAATGTGCCCCAAGGACAAATAAAAGTTGTTTTATGTTGGTCTTTGGGTTTGACCTGAATCTGGTTATATCCAAAAAAACCATCCATGAATGAAAAGACCTCACAGCCTACACATTCATCGATGATTTGATCGATGAATGGGGTGGGAAAATTATCTTTCGAACATGCCTTGTTGAATTCACGAAAGTCCATGCATACGCGAATCGTACCCTATTTTTTATTAACTGGAATGGGGTTTGACACCTATTCCGTCAACTGTACAGGGTAGATAAAACCGGCTTTAAGCAGTTTCTCTATTTCATCCTTAATCGCTGCCACTTTCCAAGTATTCACCAAATGAAGCTTCTATCAGACCGACTTGGAGTTAGGATAAGTTGTTATCTCATGTTCGATGATTCTTGGGTCTATGCCTAGCATTTCCTCATAATACTAGGAAAAAACACTGCGAAATTCCTTAAATAACTCTGTATAAATTCGTATCTCTTCGGGGGAGAAGTCCGCTTCGATGAAAACATTCTCCATGATGCCAAGGGTTTTGGATATATCTATAGGGATTGTTTCAGCGATACTTTCCATATTACCCTTGGCGTAAACTGCGTGCGTAGACAAAGGATTAATAGGACAAGACCTATCTCCAGTTATAGTCAAAACAAATTCACTTGCCTCTATTCTCCTTAACTCTGGGAGGAAGTATGATCTATGATGGAGATCACCTGACGCAGACGCCCAACCGAGGCACGTCCACGCTCACCAGGACCTTCTTTTTCCCAGGCCCGAAGAGTTAAAACTCTTCCAACTCCTTTCGGGAGTTCTTGATACCCACAGAGCTCTATTCCCTTGCTATCTCCCCTTCAACTTATCGGGAAATCATTTTTCGCTTTATCACGAAACCTGTGGGCACGTTCCTGGCACTATCCAAAACCCCGAGACCCGATGGGTTTGAATGTCAATTCTCTCCGTCTCTATCTGGAAATCAGCATACGTGATGTCGTAGTTCACTTGCACCACAAATCCCTGAACCCCAAACTCTGATGTGCACATGCACTACTTCCTTCCCACGTCGCCTTCTCTTCCCGCTCTATCGGGAATCGCGTGATTGCGATTTCACCGGTCGCAACTTCTTTGTATTGGAAAATCCCGAATGCCAAACCCCGATTTCTCCAGATTTCAGACACGTGTCCAGCTCGGGATCCATGGTCCAAATCTCTTCGGGAAATTGCAACTCGCGATTTTAGTTTTCAAAAATCCCATGACCACGGAACCCCTGATATCCTAATGAGCTGAAGTTCCAATGGTTCTTGGACTCCTCGTGCGCCTAAGGGCTAAATCCCATGCAACCTCTCCAAGATCTGGCGGTAGGCGGAATTTAGTGAATCTCCTCCTGCGAGATCTGGCCGTCTATTCCTCCTTTTTGAGGAATTCTTCCGCTCTTGAGCTCCTTCCTATTCGAACCTTCTCTTGGGTCCGTCTCCACCGTATCACGAAGGAACTATCCCTTCTAAGCTGTCAACTCTAACTCCTTCAGAGAATTTGCACAAACTTCTCGTGCTCGACCTTCAACAACTCTCAAAGTGTTGAGTCTTCCAGATTCTGTGCACCTCCGGCAATAGTAGTCTCTGCCTTCTTCTACTCAGATTAACCACTAGGACTTCAAGTTCAGCCTGCACTTTTCCTGCACGACCCTATCAACCCAAACCAACTTCTGGGCGAATGAGAATAAGAGTTTAACTGTCGAGCCTCATCAACGCACTCTATGCGGATGAATTCAACTGCACTCTATGCAGGAATCTCCCGGTTCAAACAGAGAAACAAGTGAAACTTATTATCTTCTCTCTCAGACTTCATTTGAAAGTTCTGAAATCACATGCACAGCATATTCAAAGCAATTGCATGACCAGAAAGAAAACATTCATGAGCATATAAACACAATACGCACAGAGAAACAACACCAACTATGAAATTGAATCAAAGACTCTCTTCTATTAATTCAAAAACATCTGTACATGGGTGTTCTTCACAAATTCTTTGCTGCTCTTTCTCTTCCGAATGTTGCTTATGTTACAATGATACAAAGGAGGGTGTCTATATCCGTTTTCCCTCACAATTCTAAAGCTATCAAATCTAGAATTAAATATCCTATCTACCTGCATTAAATCTAATAAATGCCTCCTATCTACTAAGGACGAGAGCTTAAAGGCTCAAGGTCCCCTTTACAATACAAATGTGCTTCTTTGAAAATGACTTCATTTAAAGGACGACGCAATACTTCCAAAGTATTTCAAAATGCATGTTGGCGTTGTCCAGTTGTTTCCTCTCAATGTGTTGCTCGCTTGTCTTGGGCGATGCTCCTGCATCATGCTCCTCGGCTTGAAAACTTTCATGGGCTCCTGTCCATGAGCTCCTGTACAGTCTGTCCATGTTTTTGGATAACTGCTTCTGTCTCCCAGCTAGCATCTTCCACTGGGTGGTTCTTCCACTTCACCAGGTACTCAAAATACTGCTTTCGTCTGGTCTTGCTACCCACTCGCTTGTCCAGTATGCATTCCATCTGTGGCTTTTCTATTACTGGCATCTGCTTCGTCGACTGGATCAATGGCTCCTCAGTTCCAATGTCTGTTTCTCCAGCCCTGTATGGATATAAGTCTGCTATGTTGAATATCGGAGATATTGTGATGCCCTCCGGCAACTCAATTTCATATGCATTCTCTCTGAATTTCTTCAGGATTCTACATGGTCCGATTTTCTTCATCTTGAGCTTATTTTATGTTCCCCTTGGGAACCTTTCTTTCCTCAAGTGCGCCAGAACTAGATCACCAACTTAAAACTGAAGTTGTCTCTTCCGCTGGTCTGCTCTGTGCTTATACTCCTGATTTGAATCAATCAGTCGCTGCTTCACCCTGCTGTGAAGTTCTTTCATTGCCTCAGCCTGTTCTGACACCCTGAGTTCAGAAACTCCCCTCGGTTGTGTCCCATACACAATCTGGAATGGACTTTTTCCCGTACTCCAATTTACAGAATCGTTGTAAGCAAACTCTGCCTGTGGTAACACATTATCCCAGCTACTATGGTGTTCTGTCACCAGGCTCCTCAGCAAGTCTCCAAGACTTCTGTTGACCACCTCGGTTTGTCCGTCTGTCTGCGGATGATAAGCTGAACTAAAAGCCAAATTAGTCCCTATATTTTTCCATAGTGTCCTCCAAAAATGACCTATGAATTTGGTATCCCTGTCCGAGACTATGTTTCTCGGCAATCCATGAAGTCTAACAACCTCTTTGAAAAACAAGTTTGCGATGTAGGTTGCATCGCTGGTCTTCTGGCATGGAATAAAATGTGCCATCTTAGAAAACCTATCCACCACCACAAAGATGGAATCAACCCCTCTCTGTGTCCTCGGCAATCCCAATACAAAGTCCATACTAATTGCCTCCCATGGCCTCTCAGGTATGGGTAATGGTTGATAAAACCCGACATTTTGCTTCCGACCCTTCGAGTGTTGACAAATTCTGCATCTGTCAACAAATCTTTTAACATGTGTTATCATCCCTGGCCAAAAATACGATTCGCTCAGTTTTGCGAATGTCTTATCGTGACCAAAGTGTCCTGCTAATCCACCGCTATGTTTTTCCTTCACCAAATTCTCCCTCATGGAGCAATTTGGAATACACAGCTAATTGCCTCTGAACAACAATCCTTCCTGGATCATGTAATCTATCCATGGGCTCTGATCTCTGAGAACTGGGTTCTCGACTGCTTCATATGTTTCCCCGAAATATGCATTTTCTACGTACATGTCCTTCAGATTCTCAAAACCCAGTGTTTTGACTCGAAACTCCTACAGCAACAAACATTTCCTGCTCAAAGCATCAGCCACTTTGTTTGCAGTTCCTGAAATGTGTTTAATCACGAACGTGAAATTTTGCATGTACTCTACCCATTTTGCATGCTTCTGATTCAACTTATCCTGTTGACTCATAAACTACAATGCATGATTATCGTTGTACAGAACAAATTCTTTTGGGATCAGGTAATGCCTCCACTTCTTTAATGCCTGTATGATGGCATAAAACTCTTTATCATATGTGGAGTATTTCAGCTTTGCTTCATCCAGCTTCTCGCTGAAATATGCAACTGGCCTGTCCTCCTGACTTAAGACCGCTCCTATGGCATATCCGCTTGCATCACATTTCACTTGGAATGTCTTCTGGAAATCAGGCAACACCAGAATTGGTTGCTCCATGATCTTCCGCTTCAACAAATTGAAGCTCCTTTCAGCCTCTGTTGTCCAATGAAAAACTTTATGTCATTTTTTCACGGTGTCCATCATTGCTGCGCTAATTCCACTGAAATTCCTAATGAATTTTCTGTAGAAACTGGCCAATCCATGGAAACTCCTCACCTCGAAAACATTTCTCGATGATGGCCAATTCTTGATCACTTCCACCTTACTTGGATCCATCTTCAATTCATTCGCTGAAACAACAAAACCCAAATAAATGAGCTCTGTCTTCATGAATGAGGACTTCTTCATGTTGATCAACAACTTCTCCTACTGCAGTCTTCTCATCACAATGGCCAAATGTTTCAAATGTTCAGCTTTCATCTTATTGTAGATCAATATATCATCCAAATATACGACTACAAAATTTCCGATGAATTCCCATAGGACTTCATTCATCGGTCTCATGAATGTGCTCGGCACGTTTGTCAAGCCAAATGGCATGACCAACCATTCGAACAAACCTTCATTTGTTTTGAATGTTGTCTTCCATTCATCACCTTCTCTCATGCGAATCTGGTGATATCCACTCTTCAGATCAATCTTTGAAAACAATTTGCCCCACTCAGGCAATCCATCAGATCAGCCATTCTCGGCAATGGAAATCTGTACATAATGGTAATTTTGTTAATCGCTCTGGAATCAGTACACATTCGCCATCCTCCATCCTTCTTTGGACTAAGCACTGTCGGAACAGCACACGGACTCAGGCTCTCCCTGACCAGTCCTTTGTCCAATAAATCCTGGACCTGCTTCTTGACCTCCTCATTCTCCTGTGGTGTCAATCTGTATGCAGCCTTATTTGGCAAACTCGCTCCCGGTATGAGGTCAATGTGTTGAATTACACTCCTCATCGGTGGCAACGAATGAGGTAATTCGTCCACGATGATGTCAGCAAACTCTTTCAATAGTTCCTGAATCTCATCTGGTAGATCATCCACTCTTGTGCTAGTCAGGAAAATTCTCGGTTTCCTGACCACAAAGAATTGTGGATCTTCCTTCTTCTCCATCTCTGTGAGAAGCTTCTTCCCACTCATGAGAAGTATGGTACTGCTTACTTCTGGTTTTATCTCTTTATCCTTTATCGGAAGCAATCTGTGTGTTCTCCCATCCTTCTCTAAAGTGTATGTGTTCATCCTCCCGTCATGAACCACATTTCGATCATATTGCCATGGTCTACCCAACAATACATGACAGACATCCATGGGAATGACATCACATAGGACCTTATTCCTATATTCACCCATTTTGAAATCAACTAAACATTGTTTAGTGACACTCACCTGATGTCCCTTCTGCAGCCATGAAACCTTGTATGGACTCGGGTGAGCAGTCGTCTCCAGCTCCAGCTTTTCCACCATTTCGGTTGAAACGAGATTATCGGTGCTTCCGCTGTCCATAATGACCTTGCATTTCCAGCCCTTGGTTTTGCATGTGGTCCTAAATAGTCTGGTCCTCTGAGTTGTGTCTTCCACCTCTTTCTCGGGTGTTAAAAGAACTTTATGCACCGTCAGCGACCTTCCTTCTTCGGTGTCTTCATTCTCGACACCACGCCTGTGTGCCTC
Organism: Picea glauca; assembly: GCA_000966675.3. NCBI lineage: Eukaryota > Viridiplantae > Streptophyta > Pinopsida > Pinales > Pinaceae > Picea > Picea glauca. The sequence continues at coordinate 4,501 of JZKD02S1482269.1, read as the reverse complement.
AACGATGTGAGCTTCTCCTCTGTCCATTTTCCTATCTGGACAATCAACAGCTTTATGTCCATCCTTTCCACATGTAAAACATGTGATGATTCCTCCTCTGCCTCTTGCCCTACCTCTGGTACGAGGAAAAGTGTTCACGTCATCATATCCGCCACCCTTCTCTGTATGCTGTCTCCTCGGCTCAGCATATTGTTGTCCTCGTTGTGAGGTTCCACCTCTTTCAATCTTACCCTGAGGCTTCTTCCATTCCTCCTTGGGCTTCTGATATTTCTCCTGGGCAACTGCCTTGCCTCTGGGCTGACTTCTGCCTCGCCCTCGTTGTCCCTGCTTACGGCTCAGCTTCTCCTCGGCTTTCAGAGCCATCTGGTAAGCATCCTCAACCGTTCTAATAGTTGCCATGCTTAATTCATCCTAAATGTCGTATCTCAGACCATTCAGGTATCTGGCTACCTTCTCATCATCGCTCTCCCGATGACCTGCTCGAATATTTAGCTTGTAAAACTCCTCGGTGTACTTCTTCACCGTCATCAACTTCTGTCTCAGGTTCTGCATTCGCCTGAACAATGCGATCTGGTAATCTCTGGGGATGAATTTTGCTTTCATCTTACCAATCATTCGATCCCAGCTTTTAATTTTCTGTTTTCCTTTGGAACGTTTGTCTGCCTGAAGCTCGTCCCACCATAATGCTGCATGTCCTTTCAATTTTGTGACAACATGCCTTACCTTTTTATCCTCTTCGATATCTTCATAGTCGAAGTAGGTGTCAAGAGCTCTGATCCAATCTAGAATCTCTTCTACATCCAAACTCCCTTCGTAGACTGGAATATCCATTTTGGTCTTGGAACTCATCCTGGCAATAGCTTTAATCAACCGTTCGGTTGATGCATCTCCTGCTGCAACCTCTTCTTCATGTCCAGCTTCCTCTTCAACTTCGGAGTCACTTAGATCTCCAGTATGCGCTACGCGTCTATGCGCCGCTTCCATATCTTCCATTCTGGCACAAAGATTTCGTAATTCCCTCTCCATTTCTACGTTCTGTCCATGGCTACTTCCTTCCCTGGACATTTATCTTCCTCTGGACAATTCCCTTTCCCCCTCTGGATTGGGTGATTGTCTACCTCTTCTCGGTGGCATGGTGAAAATTTCCTCTCTCTGCTACTGAAAACAAAGAGAACTCTTCTCCCACTCTGATACCACTCTGACGCAGACGCCCAACCGAGGCACGTCCACGCTCACCAGGACCTTCTTTTTCCCGGGCCCGAAGAGTTAAAACTCTTCCAACTCCTTTCGGGAGTTCTCGATACCCACAGAGCTATATTCCCCTACTATCTCCCCTTCAACTTATCGGGAAATCATTTTTCGCTTTATCACGAAACCTGTGGGCACATTCCTGGTGCTATCCAAAACCCCGAGATCCGATGGGTTTGAATGTCAACGCTCTCCGTCCCTATCGGGAAATCGGCATACGTGATGCCGCAGTTCACTTGCACCACAAATCCTCGAACCCCGAACTCCGATGTGCACGTGCACTACTTCCTTCCCACGTCGCCTTCTCTTCCCGCTCTATCGGGAATCGCGTGATCGCGATTTCACCGGTCGCAACTTCTTTGTATTGGAAAATATCGAATGCCAAACCCTGATTTCTCTGGATTTCAGACACGTGTCCAGCTCGGGATCCACGGTCCAAATCTCTTCAGGAAATCGCAACTCACGATTTTAGTTTTCAAAAATCCCACGACCACGGAACCCCCGATATCCTGATGAGCTGAAGTTCCGATGGTTCTTGGACTCCTCGTGCGCCTAAGGGATAAATCCCACGCAACCTCTCCAAGATCTGGCGGTAGGCGGAATTTAGTTAATCTCCTCCTGCGAGATCTGGCCGTCTATTCCTCCTTTTTGAGGAATTCTTCCGCTCTTGAGCTCCTTCCTGTTCGAACCTTCTCCTGGGTCCGTCTCCACTGTATCATGAAGGAACTATCCCTTCTAAGCTGTCAACTCTGACTCCTTCAGAGACTTTGCACAAACTTCTCGTGCTTGACCTTCAACAACTCTCAAAGTGTTGAGTCTTCCAGATTCTATGCACCTCCGACAACAGTAGTCTCTGCCTTCTTCTGCTCAGATTAACCACTGGGACTTCAAGTTCAGCCTGCACTTTTCCTGCACGACCCTATCAACCCAAACCAACTTCTGGGCGAATGAGAATAAGAGTTTAACTGTCAAGCCTCATCAACGCACTCTATGCGGATGAATTCAACTGCACTCTATGTAGGAATCTCCCGGTTCAAACAGAGAAACAAGTGAAACTTATTCTCTTCTCTCTCAGACTTCAGTTGAAAGTTCTGAAATCACATGCACAGCATATTCAAAGCAATTGCATGACCAGAAAGAAAACATTCATGAGCATATAAACACAATACGCACAGAGAAACAACACCAGCTATGAAATTGAATCAAAGACTCTCTTCTATTAATTCAAAAACATCTGTGCATGGGTGTTCTTCACAAATTCTCTGTTGCTCTTTCTCTTCCGAATGCTACTTATGTTACAATGATACAAAGGAGGGTGTCTATATCCGTTTTCCCTCACAATTCTAAAGCTATCAAATCTAGAATTAAATATCCTATCTACCTGCATTAAATCTAATAAATGCCTCCTATCTACTAAGGACGAGAGCTTAGAGGCTCAAGGTCCCCTTTACAATACAAATGCGCTTCTTTGAAAATGACTTCATTTAAAGGACGGCGCAATACTTCCAAAGTATTTCAAAATGCATGCTGGCGCTGTCTAGCTGTTTCCTCTCAATGTGCTGCTCGCTTGTCTTGGGCGATGCTCCTGCATCATCACCCTAGGGTATGTTCTGGACCAGTCAATGCCTCAAGAATTGCCTCATCTAAGGGAAAGACCAGGTCTAAATAATATGTAGTGGAAAGGGAACCTTAAGCCCAAATAGGCTCGAGAACTGGATCTAACTCCTATGCGGGATTCAGATTAGGGTCAGTCGAAGCTTGTTGGAAAATGTTGTACGCAACTTCTTCCACAAACAAGGGCCTGTCCATGCCAGAATTCCCTGTCCCTTCCATTAAGGTTGATGGGGAAGGAAAAGTCCATGGATCGGGAAAGTAATTCGTTCGAAACGACGACATTTGAAAATTTTCAGCCCTAGGCTGGTCGGGGGCAAGCGATATAAGCTTGACATCGCTAGAAGGAGGCAGGTAATCAAAAGTACTCATTAGTGATGGACACAAACCAACCCCTATGTTGACGGTGTTGGGATGAGGGTTATCAATCATCGGGACTGTGGATTCCCCCGATGAAGGGTCAGGACGGGAGAAGGACAACTGGTCAATGGTCATAATTCATCCCTCGTGTGGAAACAACAAGACCTGAAAGACTGTATCAACCATTGCATGCATTTTGTAGGTCCAATTCCTTCCTAACAAAAGATTGTAGTCGAGAGGTGCATCGACCAATTCAACTTCGATGCACATGGTCTTTCCTCCTAACTGCACGGGGAAAGAATGAATGATTCCATGTGGTCTGAATGAATGATCACCGAATGTCGTAAGAAATGTAGGCGACAGAGACAAAACGGGTTGGCCAATGGCCTTCCAACAGGCCAACGACATCTCACAAGTCGAGGCGCCCTCATCAACCACCGTATGGAAGATATTCTGAGTAAAATATTTCATGGTGTGAGCCACTACTATTTGAAATGCAACGTGGTAAGGAAGACAAGGTTTCAAGTCGGTTGGATCGAGAACGATCGCTCTCGGGTTACAAGTCTCTGCAGATCCCAAGGCAGATAACAGGGCTTTTCTCTGTGAAGGGAAGCTTTAGAGGACTTCCAAAGTGGACATCGCGTAAGGGGTTTGTGCCAAATATTCCACAACGGAGTAGTTCTAGGAAGCCCTCGCGTTCAGATTATGAGAATCTTTCTTGAACACACCTTTGGGGATGCATGTCAATATTTCACCCATCGTCTTCTCAATATGGAGAGGAACTGGTGGGTTTGTGGCTTCTTTACCCTTTTCAGCAGATTTTGGCATTCTGTAATCTCGTTCCCTCGTCGCTATATGAGCGTCACCTTTCAACATGTAAACATTTGTGACCGAGGTATTACCAGTAGACGTAGGGGGTCCCTGACTTCCTCCTTCCGTGCTCTAAGATGATGAGGCTTAAGCCATGTTTTGTCCATGTGGAAATGGGTTCGTCAACACAACAGGATTTTGTTGCATCAATAGCTTATGGGCCTCCACAAGTCGAAGGCACAAGTGAGTCAGGTGGTCCTCCGTGCAAAGGTTACACAGATACTTTGACTTTCTCTTCTTTGTTTTCCCCCCGTGAGCATTGTTATTAGCCTTTTTTTCCCCTTTACCCTTCTTGTCATGTTGTTTCTTATTTCCTTCAGGCTGTTGGTTGGCCTTCGGTTTCGTCGACTGCACACTGTGTACGTCTGACATTTGGGTAGGGGGAACAACCGAACCAGAGGTCTAGTTGGTC
>JZKD02S1482268.1:157386-192282 GCA_000966675.3 Picea glauca | reverse complement strand
TCTTAGAAGGTTCTACTTCTAGAAGATTCCTCCTCTAGAATGTTCTTACGTGATGGTAGCACTATATAAAGGGGTTCAAGCAATGTAATGAGACATGAAGAGAAGTATTGTATTTTGAGTGGTAGCTCAATAGGAGGATTCCCCCTCGAAGAGGCAAGTGAACAGGAGATGATCCCTTCCATAATAGGATTCATTGTATGGTGTTGCCCTACCTCAAGGGTTTGATATAATAAAATTGTGTTTTTCTATATTTTTATTCTATATCTGTTGTGGTGCTTTTGTATTCAACATTGGAGTCTTAACACACAGGGCTCACAGAGGAGGAAAAGGTTGAGGCCTTTGAAGCATAGAAATATTCCAAGTCTGGGAAGAAAGGTGCCATAGCTTAGGAGGAGCACAATAGTCATCGGATAAGCTACAGATGGAAAATATGGACCGTTGAACTCCACGTCCAGACAACGTGAAGAGCGCGTAGGAGGAGAATAGATCTAAGCCATCGGTTTTGGCACATGGACCAACAGTCGTTGGATCCGGAGAAAAGTGCAAGAGAGAAGTTCTGAAACCATCGAGACCATCCATCGGAAAGGACACGTGGCGAGAGCTCGACATTTCGCTGACTCACAGAGAAAGAAGGTCAAAGAACATACTGTTCAAACTCGTAATGTGAGAAATCACGATTTGATCATAGTTGTCCATCAAGGAGGACATGTGGTGAAATATCAACATTTCACTGACTCGTGACTTGAACTAGTCAAAGAGCAGAGTTGGGAGAATTCGTGAAGTGTAAACTCACGAAAAGATCACAGTCGTTGATCGTTTCGAAAAGATCACAGCCGTTGAACATCCCGAAAATATCACAACTGTTTGCTATCCCGAAATCATCAGAGCCATCCATTTGGAGAGACGCATGGAAAGAGACAAACATTTTGTTGACTCACAGGAGGGAAAAGTCAAAGAGAGAAGCAACGAGAACTCGCGATACGCGAAGTTTCGACGTGCTTTAGAGGTAAGCCCCAAGTCATAGTGAATGGTCACATCGACAGAGGCCAAAGGAGGAGCTAAGGAACATTAGCCCTTTTTGGATCTCGAGAGGTGGGGAGTCAGTGTTGGCTCATATGTAGAAGTCCTAAAGTCACAAAATGAAATGCACCTTTTAGGGCTCAGTCGGTGGTCACAGGTGGTGGTCATGTGGAGGAGGATATGAGAGGAGCTAGCCAGTGCTAAGCTCTTGTCAGGAATCAGCTATTGGGAGACTCGAGGTGGCTCATTCGCAAAGTCTCGATACGCGAGATTGTGATGCACCTCTTGCATAAGCATGCGGTCACAGTCCATGGCCATGTGAGAGAAACTTGCGTCTGGTGCTTGTTCATGCAAGCCAAGTTTCAAAAGTAGCTAACGCTCGACACTCTGAGTTTTCGCGGCAGGGCTCAAGGGAGGGTCGCGTGTGCCCTCAAACCTGTACCAAGAAACCGAAAGGTTCTGCGTTTAACTATAGAATGAGACCATCAAGGTCTCAAACAATTGTTTGGCTTCAGATCCTTGCCCAGGAAGTCGGGCTGGTTCCCTGACCTTCCACATTAGGAACCATGAAGGTAGATTTTACCCTTTAAGAAAATCAAAAAATTTCATGCCCCGTCATGGGTGTGTTACAAATTGGTATCAAAGCATGGTTACAACACTCGGCTTGCTTGGGCTAATGCACGAGTCACATAAAAGGGTATTGTTATCTGCATTTACTCCTTGAGGAGAAGGACTGCAGATTGAACCTGTGATTTTGGGAATTCTTGTTGAATTTCAACAGAAGAATTTCTTTAGCCCTTTGTTAAAGTGATAACTACTCTTACCTGAGTAGGGATATGCTAATTAACATTGATAATAAGATTTGAATGTGGATAGATGGAGGTAAAAGGGTTCTATTGAGGGTAGATGAAGCCTAAAAGGCGGATGACCTGAAATCCGTGACACTGCCTCTAAGCGTGGGCAGTTGGAACCTCGGGCACTGATGATGGCTGATTATATAATGGTTAATACCTTTCTGGGCTTAAAGGAATCTGATAGAATCAGGTAGGATGTAACATCCCCGTCCACCCATGGTCGGGCCATGCTACACGAGGGAACACTTATCATTCTCTCACTGCAGAACATACTGTAACATACCCAATATTCAATTGAGATATGCCACATAAAAGTTTCTCTTTAGACTGCATTGCTAATACTCCACCCGGGTAAAGGGATTCCTAACCAGGCTATAGGCTCATAGACAACAAGAAAGACTCTGTCACGGTGCTCACTCAACTAATAGCCTACAGTCCCTCATTCCCCACATGCCTGTTCCACCCCAGGAAGTGTGCCCCTTCTCTGCTCAACAGTCCTTCGGCTGCCCCACTTCCCTTCCAAGGCTTCAACAACAAGCCAGACAGGAAGTCCTAGAGCCCTGTAACTGTATCTTAGCACCTTCAGGAAATCAATTCCCAACAATTCTCCCACCCAGAGAATTGCTCACGGGCCTAATAACCCGCCTCTTCAATAACCCATGGGCCTGACAACCTGCTTCTTCAGTGCATCTCCCAAGCTAACCAACTACACGAACAAATATGGCTATGGATATCCGTTCAGGTACAATGACAAAAAGTATGGAGGATAGCTCAATGGTTGTGTGAATGCTCATGGATGATTGACTGGGTCACTGAATGATCGATGGAATCATGGGAAAGATGATTGTAAGAATGATGGGGGGCCCATCCCTAATAAACTAAGTCTCAACGATATGTATGCATGTCCCCAACTTGACACTTGTCATGTTGGGAGCTACTTTGGTCCACTTTTATCCAACTTTAGAACTTAGGATAAAATAATTATTCATACTTTATGTTTTAAAGAAATATTAATATAATATTACTTTTTGGCTTAAGCTCTCTAGTTTATCCCTTTCCTTTAACTTTTGGCCCTCCCTTTCCCTAACTGGTGGAGTTTAGTCCCCCATATATTTTATCGTGGTCGGTCTGCGCGCAACGATGTATTTTATATTAATCATGAGACATATACAAAATAGGCGTGCTGGCCTTTAACATCTAGGTGCTCTGGCCTAATTCCAAAACATAAGCATTTCAACTTATAATAATTGGATCATCAGCCTATAACACATATCATATACACAAAGGCTCACTGACCTCACTATTGTGCACACTTTAGTTACTGCACGTGGTATCCGATAATGTGCACACTACATCATTTTACTGCACAGTACATGCGCGCACTATGCCATGAAAGGTGCATTACAAAATGATGTCAAAACCGCTCACCAGCTTAAGTACACTTGTATTACATTTATAATTGGGTTCAACCGAGGGATATTACAATCCCCTCCCCTTATTTATGCATTGTCCTTAGTGCATCATGTACCCATATACAACAAAATTTTCAAAAATCCTAAAAAAGATGTGAGTATTATGCCCACATTGCATCCTCATGCTCCCAAGTAGCATCCTCAGGACCGTACCAGGTCCATTGGACCTTTACAAGCCCTATGGATTGATTCCAGAGCTGTTTGATTTTTCGGTCCAGAATGTTCATCGGATGCACTTGAAAAACGCCTTCTTGCTTCACCTGAATCACATTCCAATCAATAACATGATTAGCATCGGGTATATATTTCTTTAGCAATGATACATGGAATACATTATGAACAGACATAGATGCAGGCAATGCAATCATATAAGAAATTGGACCAATCCTCTCTAGGATTTCAAATGGCCCACAATAACGAGCTACCAACTTTGAACAGTTTCCCAACTTCAGGGAACTTATGTTGGCTTTTACTTTCAAAAATACATAGTCTCCCACATTAAATTCCCTACGAGTGCGGCCTTTATCGGCATAGTTTTTCTATCTGTCTTGGGAAGCCTTTAAATTTTGCTTTATTTTTATCATTTGCTCTTCCATTTCCCTAAGCAAATCTGGTCCAACCACTGCTCTATCTATTGGGTTATCCCAACTTACTGGAGTGTTGCACTTTTTGCCATAAAGTGCCTCAAATGGGCTCATCTTTAGAGATGCTTGGTACCCATTGTTGTAAGCAAACTCTACCAAGTGTAGGTAGTCTTTTCATTTTGTTGGTTTATCCATCACATACATCCTCAACATATCTTCAATCACTTGATTAACCCTCTCTGTTTTTCCATCTGATTCTGGATGATAGGCTGTACTAAAATTCAAATTTGTTCCAAATCCAGTAAATAACCCTTTCCAAAATTTTGAGGTAAATTTTGCATCTCTGTCAGACACAATTCTCTTGGGTATGCCATGTAATCTAGCAATTTCCCTCATATAAGCATCAACAATGTTCGTTGCCTTGTGAGTGAGCTTAACTGGAATAAAATGGGGAGCTTTAGTAAGCTTATCCACCACTACCATGATAGAATCATGTTGCTTGTTTGTTTTGGGAAGTTTGGTGATGAAATCCATTGTTACAACTTCCCATTTCCACTCAGGAATGGGTAATGGCTGTAGGAAACTAGCTGGGTGTCTATGCTCAGACTTTACCTTTGACATTCCAAACATCTGACAATAAAATCAGAAACCTTCTTCTTCATGCTTGGCCAATAATATTGGCTCTTGACAGCTGCAATAGTTTTCTGATATCCTGGGTTCCCAGCATAAGGCACATTATGCATTTCTCCAAATATCAGATTTTTCAATTACCGAGAATTTGGTACATAAATTATGCCCCTGTACATGATAATTTCATCATTATCTAGCTTATATTCTTCAATTTTCTGCTGCAAAATACCTTGTTATACTTTTTCCACTAACTCCTTGTATTGCAAATCTGATTTGGTAGCTTCTATAATTTTGTCTTTCAAATCTGATTGGTACATGCTAATGGTTGTAGCATGCAATTCATGTACTCTTCCGTTGAGTGCATCAGCCACTTTGTTCTCTTTCCCCTTGATATGCTTTATACCAAAGTCATATTCACTTAGAAATTCTAACCATCTACTTTGTCTAGCATTTAGATTTGGCTGATCAAATAAATATTTCAGACCATTTTGATTTGTTCTTAGCTCGAACCTTTTCCCCATGAGGTAGTGTCTCCATTTCCTCAAGGCATGCACTATGGCTGCCAACTCCAAATCATGAGTGGCATATTGTCTTTGATGCTCCCTCAACTTCCTTGATTCATAACATATAACAAACCCATTTTGAGTGAGGACTCCACCAAGTCCTCCATTACATGCATCTGTGCATACAATGAAGTCTTCATTTGGGTCTGCAATATTTAGTATTGGAGCACTTGTCAATAATTGTTTCAAGTGTTGGAAACTCTTTTCACAATCCAGTGTCCACTGAAACTTCACACCCTTTATTGCAAGGAAGTGATTGGGTGTGCAATATTTGAGAATCCTTCAATGAATCTCCTATAATAGCCTGCAAGACCCATGAATGATCTCACCTCTGTCACATTCTTTGGCACTGACCATTCTCTAATGGCTTCTATCTTCTCAGAATGCACTATTATTCCATCCTTTAAAATGATATGCCCCAAATAATGAATTTGTTTCTGATAAAATGAGCACTTGTTCAATTTGGCATACAACTGATGCTCCCTTAATACTTGCAACACCATCATCAAATGATGTTCATGCTCTTCCTCTAACTTACAATATATAAGAATGTCATCCAAAAAGACAATGACAAACTTGTCTAAATATTCTCAGAAAACACTATTCATTAAGCACATGAAAATAGTTGGTGCATTTGACAACCCAAATGGCACCACTGTGAACTCATAATGACCATACCTTGTCCTAAAGGCGGTCTTGCTGATATCTTCCTCTTTAATTCTTACCTGATGGTATCCTGATTTGAGATCTATCTTTGAAAATATATTTGCATCCTTCAATTGATCAAAGAGATCATCAATCCTTGGCAGAGGATACTTGTTCTTAATAGTCACTTTATTTAACTGTCTGAAGTCAATGCACAATCTTAATGTTCCATCTTTCTTTTTCACAAATAAGACTGGGGAACCCCAAGGTGACACACTTGAGCGTATATACCCCTTCTTCAGAAGTTCTTCAAGCTGCATTTACAATTCCTTCAATTCTGGTATACTCATTCTGTAAGGAGTCTTTGACACTGGAGCTGCTCCAGACATTAGATTTATAGAGAAATCAATGTCTCTCTTTGGGGTAGTCCTAGTACCTCCTTGAATATATCTTCAAATTCTTTCAGGACTGCATAATCTTCCAAATTTGACACATTATCTTTAAGTGTCTCTTCCATATGATCTGCAAATATTTTACACCCTTTTCTGTAACATTTCTTCAGTTGCAATGCTGAAATTTCTCTAATGGTTATTGCCCTGGGAATTCTCTACACTTTCCTTCTGTTCCATTCCTCATCCAAGAAAGTAAATGCTTTGTTATGACAGTCTAAGAGAGCATGATGTTGGTCTAACCAATCCATCCCAATTAGACAGTCATAGGAACCTAAAGGTAAGATGTTCAAATCTTCCCTGGTGTTCAGTCCATTCATGTCCATAACACATGAATTAACCATCTCATTAACTTTTCTTTTTGCTCCTATAGCCAGCTGCACCAACCAATATTTCTCATGCTTGCTTCTTGGAAATTGCAAACTTTCCACCATCTTAGGATCTATATAACTATGAATAGCTCCTGAATCAATTAAAATAGCAATGGTTTGGTTGTTGATCATACCTTCCACTTCAATCATGTGGGACTGATACTCTACTTGCTTGTTGTCCAGGGCTACATAGATCCTTGGCACATGTCTTCCCATGTCCTCCATTGTTTCATCTTGTTGTACATTGTGAACAATCCTTCCTTTTTCACATCTGTGAGGACAATCTCTAAACCTATGATCTCCTTTACAACCCCAACATTGAATCGGTGGTTGCCTTGGCCTTTGACTCCCTGTTTCAATCGTTCTGGGTTATTTAGGCATTTGTTGTCCCTGTGGATTATTTCTGAAGAAGGGTGGTTTAGCTCCTTTCTTCCTCTGATCCATCTTTAATTTATTTTTGTCTTCCCAAGCCTTTTGGAAAGTTGGTCTTGCTTTCTGCTAATCATATAGACATTTAGCTCGCCTTATGGTCTCTTCCAATGTCTTGGGATCATCATACTGTATTTTGTCACTGATGAATGATGTAAATTCACTCAAATGCCTTTGAATTTTGACTGTCTCATCCTTGATGAAAGAGACATACTTCAACAATTCTAGAAACCTTCTCTCATATTCATCTAAGGTCATACTTCCAAGCTTGAGTTCACAGAACTCTTTCATTTTCTTGTCATAATATCTCTTAGTCAAGTATTTCTTCTCAAAATACTTCTTGAATTCCCTCCAGGTAACACTTTTCTCTTTAATGTGCTACACTTGCATAAGCTAATCCCACCACATAGATGTATTTCCCTTGAGTTGATAGATGGCAATTCTACCCTCTGCATGAAAAGAATAAATATGCAATTGAAAATACCTTCTCATGCCCAACAACCATGTTTCTACATCTTCATCCTTCTTGTGCTCACCATCAAATGTAGGAGGTTTGATTTTGTTCATTTCTCCTCATAGCTCATCCACCCCAGACCTCTTATGCCTTCTGACAGGGGATGGACTTGAGTTGTTGTGTGCTCTCTTATTGGAATGCTTAGGGGAGTGATGATGATGTCTACTAACACTTCTTGATTTTCTTTTCTCATCTGAAGGCTTGTGACTTCCTGATTTGCTTGAGCCACTCTCCTTATCCAATTTATTTTCTATTCGGTTCAAGCCCTCCAATAAATTCATGTTGAAGTCATCTTGTTAATCCTTGGCTTTCATAAGTCTTTCATTATCAGATTTATGGCTTTGGACATCCCTCTATAAATTTTTAATGGTCTCTACCATATTCATGTTTTCATTCCTTTCATTTCCATGTCCATTGGAGTTTGTTCCTTCAATGCCCAAATGGACCTCCATCCCTCTGCTCTCATCTTGTTGACTGTAATTACCCTGTCCCTTTTCCATTCCTATGGACTCTGTATCGATCTTGATCTGATCTAGTTGTTAATTCTGCAAAATGTGCAGCCATCAAAACTTATTAGGCTAACTAATTCAACAATTCATGAAAAATATGAACCATTTTGGTTCAATAAATACATCATAATTATTTCTTCTAATTTCCTAGTGTTATCACCATGACAATTTCTTTAGATAAGAGCCAAGTCTTGATAATTTAGCAAGAACTAAATCATTGCAGTGCCTCTAGAGATACATCGGGGTGAAAGGCGGGTTGCCAAAACCACTTTCGCCAAAGTCCTAATGTCACGTGTTTCAATATGTGAAAGCCACCACTCGTGGGACAGGTGACGGTTAGTCAGATCACCCCTTTTCACTCGTTCAGTTCTTCACAGCCATATGATGTCAGAGGAACGCCGCCATGTAATGAACTCAAACGCTAATCATTTGAAATGGATTAGTCGAGCATGGAAAACCAACGTATTTGTATGTAAGTCTATCTGTGATTCATGATTGGGACTCTATAACTACCAATTATCAAGTATGGAGGCATCATCTTATCCATAAATGGAGTAATCTCCAAATTTGCTCGACCTTCTAATCTCTGTAAAAGCATTTCGGTGTCCACAAAATTGAGTTACATGGACAAAGCTACATCCAGTGAGACTGGTTATTCAGGCAACATGGTAGATTTTCTTACGAGTAAGAAGGAAAGGGTAATTGTGCATATATTAGTGACTAAATTTGACACAAAACTTGCCACAGACTCGAAATTGGAAGTCAGGCTAAATCCCATTATGAAGGATCTAGTCATCAATAGGCGAGCTGTTAAGAAGAAACGGAGCAAGTGACAAAAGAAAGAAACCATAGCTGAAACGGATAAAAGTGTTGGAGAGGATCAACCAGTATGGTTAGATACTTTAAAGGAGGAAATCGCTAAGCTGAAATGAGTCCTTGAATAAAATTAAATATATTTTAGAAATTTTTGGACAGATGGTAGCAGAGGTAAGGGGCCCTAGAGATGATAGACCTGTTCTTAAACGGTCCCTTTAAAATAGGATAACTGTTATTTTAAATCATTCCCCTTTTGTAACTTTGGGATTAAAATGAATATATAAATGCAGAAGCAGATTTTAGACTATTTATGAAAAGATTTTAACTGGTGGTGATATGAGTCTTTTTTTCTTTCATAGTATGAGTTTCTTGTAAGCTTATATTTCACTTTCATCTATCTAAATCGGAGGAATATAAAACCCATAATTCATCTCTGAGATTCTCTCGGCTTAGCAATTTAGACTATATTTATTTCTTCTCAAACCAATGTTTTCCATAGATATACCCAGTGACACGAGAGAGCCCTCAAAAAATGCGCTGCAAAAAGATGATGTTCAAACAGTATAAAATGTCACGGAAATCCATTGTTTTCTGTTGTTGCTCGCCTTCAAAACGACTTTATGTGCACAAAAAATCAACCTGTACACCCATATTTATCGTGCACAAAAACAACACAAGGTAAATCGTGCTTCCGCACACATATATCCACTATTCATTTCTTCTTCGTCGCGCCAATAACTTGCACGCACTATTTTTGTGTTGCGCACCAATATCCACTACGCACAGTTTTGGTTCTTGCACTGATACCTGTTGCGCACAGTTTTTGTATCGTGCACTAATATTCCACATGCATTTCTCTCTATGTATTGTACCATTCCAAAGTTCAATATGCCCCCACCGTGCACAATAATTTTCACGCACCATTGACTAAACTGTCGCGAGACAGCTTATACTCATACTGTGCGCGCACCAACCAAACACCTCTGTGTTTTTCAATACTGTGCACACCACGTGCACCATTACTATGTGTGTGCACACCGTGCAATGCTAAATTTAGCGTGTGCATTCGCACACAATATTCTTCTGCACGGTGCCACAATTTACCGTGCACACCTACACGCCAACATTTTCCGTGCGGTGCCAAAATTTACCATGCGTGCCTGCACACCAATATTTTCCATGCGGGGCCAAAATTTACCGCGTGCGCTTACACACCAATATTTTCCGTGAGGTGCCAAAATTTACCATGGATGCTCTGTGACTTGAAATTTGGTCACTTTGAAATTAATCTTCTATGAATATTCGCTTCAACTGAACCTTTCCGGCCCATCCAGGCTCAGCGTTGAAACTGAAGCTTTGATACCATATTGTAACATCCCCAACCACCCATGGTCGGGCCACGCTACACGAGAGAACACTTACCATTCTCTCACTGCGGAACATACTGTAACATACTCAATATTCAACTGAGCTATGCCACATAAAATGTTCTCTTCAAACTGCATGCAATTAAAACATACACACACAACACTCTTGCGGAATATTTACATATAAAACATAAACAAACAATTACATTCTGTAAATATACGATTTCATACTAAAATAATAGTAACCACAGACATGTAGCATATATAGGAAATACCCACAAGCATACAGGCAGTTATAATCATACATATGATAAACTCATAAAATAAGCATGTGAATAACAATGCAACATGTAAATTTATCAAACAATTGGTACTTATCTTGACAAGAATTTCACCAACTGCGTGCAGACCTTCCACGAACCTCCCAACCTTAGACCACATTGTTCATCACTATCAACAGTGAGTCACCCCTTAGTTGGGACTAAACTCCACCTGGGTAAAGGGATTCCTAACTAGGCTATAGGCTCATAGACAACAGGAAAGACTCTGTCGCGGTGCCCACTCAACTAACAGCCTACAGTCCCTCATTCCCCACATGCCTGTCCCACCCCAGGAAGTGTACATCTTCTCTGCTCAACAGTCCTTTGGTTACCCCACTTCCTTCCAGGGCTTCAGCAACAGGCTGAATAGGAAGTCTCAGAGCCCTGTAACTATATTTTAGCACCTTCGGGAAATCAATTCCCAGCAATTCTCCCACCCGGAGAATTGCTCACGGGCCTGACAACCCGCTTCTTCAGTCCATCTCCCAAGCTAACCAGCTACATGAACAAATATGACTATGGATATAGGTTCAGGTACAATGACAAAAAGTATGGAGGATAGCTCAATGGTTGTGTGAATGCTCATGGATGATTGACTGGGTGACTGAATGATCGATGGAATCATGGGAAAGATGATGGTAAGAATGATGGGGGGGGTGTCCCCAATGAACTAAGTCTCAACGATATGTATGTATGTCCCCAACTTGATACTTGTTATTTTGGGAGCTACTTTGGTCTACTTGTCCCCAACTTTAGAACTTAGGATAAAATAATTATCCATACTTTATATTTTAAAGAAATATTAATATAATATTCATTTTTGGCTTAAGCTCTCTAGCTTAGCCCTTTCCTTTAATTTTTGGCCCTCCCTTTCCCTAACTGGTGGAGTTTAGTCCCCCATCTCTTTTATAGTGGTCAGTGTGCACGTAGCGATGTATTTTATATTAATCATGAGACATATACAAAATAGGCGCGCTGGCTTTTAACATCTAGGCGCTCTGGCCTAATTCCAAAGTATAAGCATCCCATCTTATAATAACTGGCTCGCCAGCCTATAACAAATATCATATACACAAAGGCTCGTTGACCTCAATATTGTGTGCACTTTAGTTGCGCGCGGTATCCGGGAATGTGCACACTACATCATTTTACTGCGTAGTACATGCATGCACTATGCCATGAAAGATGCATTACAAAATGATGTCAAAATGACTCACTAGCTTAAGTACACTTGCATTACATTTACAATTGGGTTTGGCCGAGGGATATTACATAGGATCCTTGGTAGTATAATTATTTCTTTATATTAAACTCGGAGTATATAACTCCTCATAACCATAGGAAAGGTGAGATAAGTAAAGTCCTATAGACGCCGAGGAAAGAAAGTTTTCTTTCCAGCTGCTATAGTATAAAAGGGAAAGTGACCCTGGTTGGTCATTGCTATAAAGAGAAGGCAACACCAGTATGAGTTATAACTGTGAGATTAGTCATGTAAGCGACTATAATCTCTAACTAAAAGAACAATAATGATAAAACTAAGCTAGTATGATGAATACTTAGTTGTGTGTGTATGCTTGAGTGCATGGATCTAATGCATTGAGAAGCTTCTTGATATGAAGCCTGATATTAATACTGGTTAGATACGAATGATATCAAATGTGCGAGTGATGCACATGTATGATGTAAGAGTATAAGTATACTAAAAGCCCAATATGGTTACCCTAATGAGTGAAATGTGGGGCAGGCTTACACTTGCCAAGATTGAATGAATAGTAGAAGAATACCATTGTTGCATGGTTGACTCCATTCTGAAGAGTCATGAAAGTTTTGTTCCAAGTAATAGCTTGAGGGGAGTGTATTCCCTTTTCTCAGGGAATACTAATATGATTAGATAGAAGGGTAAATGAGCAAAGATGCTTTGTTGTCATAATAAGAGGCAATTGATTCTGCCTTGAAGTTTACATGAGAACGATGTAAACAATCATGAGTTGACTGATGTTAAAATAGATATGTATGTAGGTTGTGAAACATACCCATGACCGCTACAGGCAAGTTTAGGATTATGAATATGGTTAAGTATATCATAGATGTAAGTTAACAAAAAAAACAAGAATATGTATGGATACATAATTTGGGTACATGACAAAGATGCATGTTTATATTCCTTAAGGGAATATTTGGTAAGCAGATAAAAACTAACTCAAGGTTGAGTCTAGCATAGATAATGATGGATATGCAATAAGGAAGTTGCATGCTGAAGGAATTCACTGTGGATGAATTGTGTGAAGAATTTGTCAGAAAAACGAAGTCACAGACTTAATGACTGCTGAGAATTAAGAAATGAGCCACAAGCTTATATATAGAGAGAGAGAGATAGATAGATAGATAGATTTAGATATACCAAAATCCTGGATTACATTTTGAAAAATATCATGTAATGAATAAGAAGACTAATAAATGAATATTGACCATTTTGATAAGTGAATGGTAGTGTGCAGGATGCACATGTTCATGATTCATTATGGATAAGAGACTTTGTTATTAAAGTATGTTGAAACCTCAAGCAGAGGATGACCAGGAGAAGGTTGTGGCTCAAAGATTGTTGACAAGACTGTGAAAATCCTGCTAAAGCACTACTGATGAGATAAAGATCAGAAAGAGAGTGCTAGCAGCCAAGAACAAGTATAAAAATGTTCATGCTTATGTGGCTCAAGGTATGAAAGAATTCAGGTGAGAATCCCTTCTGAAATATTTTATTGTCTCATGTTATGCACAGAATTTGAAAAGGCAGTTGTATGTCTTAGGTACCCAAGTAAGGTATGATTCAGGAAGGAGAACCTGAATGATGGAGGTATGAACCTCTGGTAGTAAACACTATTTGTAACCCTTGGAAGAATTCATGAACTGATATGTCATGGATGCATTGACCAATCAAGGAGTGCTTAAAGGCATTCATGTGAAACTTTTGAGTTCATGTACACTGATTTGGGATCATGATTGACCTATAGCAGGCAGTATGGTTCTGCTGTAAGAACGACAAAAAATGAATAAATCATATGAGGAAAAGGTTGGTTAAATTCCAACACACCATGGCCAAGAACCGATCATAAAGTGGGTCGAACATAAAAACAATGCTAGAGGGCATTGGGTATGAATGTGGCTATGAATATTGGCACATTTGTTAAAATCCTTTGAAATGTTGAATTACATTTTGAAAGGTCTAGTATGATTGAAATGAGGCATAGGCAAGGATTGAAATCCCCTTTTTATGTTTATATAGAGGCGATGAACTATTAGTATGCCTAGTTTTGAATATAGATGTATATATACATGAATGCATGAGAGACTAACAGTTTGTTTGGCTGTGAAAAGAATGAATTGCAGGGAGGAAATAGGTCTTGGATATGGCCGTATTGTAAGCCCATAAGAAAGACCAATTGCCTACTGAGCCAAATTGCAAGGAGCAGTATTTTCCTTCTGAGAAAGTGAATTTGATGGTTAGTATGCACAATTATGAGATTGTTTGCGATGTCGTTATAAAGGTGCAATAAAATGTATGTGCATAGAAACTAACAATTTATTTGGCTGATTGAAGTTGAAAGTGCAGGAAGTGAAGGAGTCTTGAATATGACAACATTGTAATCCATAAGGAAGACCAATTACATGCTGATCCAAACCGCTATGGGAAGGAAAGTCCCATAATTATGAGTCTGTTTCCTGTGCGAAACAAATATGGAAACAAAATGTGGAATTTGGAAATTTGTGGGTGAAAAATTTACAAGAAAGTTTTTGAATTTAAAATTTATGATGATGTCTCGTGAATTTTTGTATGCCTGTGATGCTGGTGAGAAGAGAGATTTGTCTAGAAAGGACAGATGATGAACAATGGCTACTACTAAGCCATGAAAACCCTGTGATAAGCCATGATTGCCTAAAATATATTGTGTTGAGGTAACACAACCCGAAGGTACGCCTCGGCAGAGCAAGTCTAAGGGATGCCTCGATTGTAAGACTCGATAGAGTCTCTGAAATTATTTATGTGCGAGAAAACCTTGGCAGGGAAAGATGGATCACCTGAGGGATTGTATCACAGTGAAGGGGATACCTAAGCCTAGGACTGGAGGGTGAGTGACCGCAAGGAAGAGGAGACCTTAATATTTCTTGTAAACTATTGAGATCATGCACACAGTGGGTAGTTTTTCCTGTGCGAGAAAACCTTGGCAAGGCAAGATGGATCACCCGAGGGACTGTATAATAGTGAAGAGGATGCCTGAGCCTAGGCCTAGAGGGTGAGTGACCGCAAGGAAGATGAAACCTTGATAGTTATTGTAAACTATTGATTGGGATCATGCACCCAAGGGGTATGTCAAGGAAAAACAATGAACCTGGATAACAAAACAACCATGTGGATACAAATCCACCAACTGCGCAGATAATTATTGTGTTAAGATTATGAAAATTTTCCTAGAAATTTTTATGCAATGCTTTCGCATGAGACTATGATTAACGTGCTTGTTGTCCAAGAATTATTGAAAGCAGGTGACCAAGATTAAGGGTCTGAAACATGACCTGACCGAGAGAGAAATATCAAGATTTCTGAAACAGCTGAATGAGAAAGGCATGATAGGTGTTTTTGAGAAATAACACAGAGGACGATGTTCCTTTAAGGGGGAGGGAATTGTAACACCCTATTTCCCCCAGCTTGTAATTAATCATAAAATAGGATTTACATGCTGAGGCATGTGGACAATATAACTGTATTATTGTTTGAGTTGCCAATAACTCACTATGGGAGTGAAGCCTTGAAAGTACTGGCCATGATATAAATAGGGGAAAGAGTGAGGAGATTGTAGAGAGGGTAAATTAGTTCAAATGACCCAAACTTCCTTTGATAAGATAATAAGCCTCTCTGAATACCAAGGAGAGAAATCAATTAATGAAGAAAGGACAACTGGTTGAATTATCAACCACCCCCATGAATGGGAGCATGGTTTAGCTGCATAATATCAGCCCGAAGTACCACAGAGACATTCATACCCAGGCTTCCTTTTAACAGAAGGAACGTGATGGGTTGGGAACCCTCCAAAAGAAGGAAGGTAAGATAGATACACACGGACAACCAAAGGGAGATAGGATACGAGAGCGCAAGCTCGTAAGAGAGATGCGTGGAGCCATCCAGGGGAAAAGGAATAGAAGTCTGCAAGCTTGACGCTGGGTGAGCATATGATAAACCTCGTTGAGGCCATAACTGAAAGAAATCTCTGAAAGTTGCAGTAAACAGAACCCGAGCAGAAGATGAACAAAGAAAGAATCCTCGAGAACCGTAAGAGTTCCCTGGTGATATCATGGCTTGGCATGGGAGTGGCCAGAGTGCTAAGAATGAATGCCTCTAAGCCTATGGTCGGGTGGAAGGACGAAATCCTACATTCAGTTGGATGGATACCACCTGTAATAGATAAGTAATCGCATATCTCGTGTATTTAAGTGGTACTGTGAGTTAAAGTTGGATATACTATGAATGTTGCAGGGATGGTTGTGTTTGCTTAATGATATATACTGTATTTTCTTCTTTGTATTTGCCTGAATGTGAAATTGGGCAAGTAGGAAATCCTATTTATAGGACATGTTTATACTCATAAATGCTTGTGTCTTGTGGTGGTTTAAGCCAGAGCCACGAACTGTGAGTTCGTCAATCGTTGGTACAGTTTCATGTACGCATGTCGACCCTCCTATCATTCTGAGTCCCTTGGAGGACAGAGCGAGCTAAGTTCAGGAGAGGTAGTGCATATATGCACAGGCCCTCTATGAAGCTAGCAGAGATCGAGAACCACTCAAGTCCTAGACTTGATGAAGGAGCACAAGAGGTGTGCAGAAGTCCCTGCTAAGTGATTAAGTCCAGGAGAAAGAGTGAAAGGCTCTTAAGTCCTTCATAAATGATGAAGTTCAGGAAGGATATCAAGTTTTAAATATCGAAAGAGAATGTTCGTTCTTTTGGAAGGTGAACGGATGAAATCCGTTCAGGAGGTTCTAAGGTCTGTCACGACTGTTAGATTTGAAGAAGGAGCGCAGGCGTTAACGCCTCAACTCCCTCAATCTTCGCAAGTTCGGCGAATTGAGTGAATCTATAATAAGGGAGGTAAAATATCTGACGTCTGACGTCATGAATTAATATGGGATGTATATCTAAGGATCAATCGGGACCCTCCTTGACCATCGGATTAGCAAGATCAGGGATTCGCATATCGGGAGATTCGCACGTTGGTGCGACTAAAACTTCTCAAACCTGGAGTTGCGATGTGATTTGGACCGTTGGATCAACGAAGGTCACAGACCACCGATCTGACGCAAGTAGATTTCTTCAAGAGTATTTGGGAATTTGAAATTCCCTAAGAACCAAGCTCGGAGTAAATAAGCACAAAGTGTGTCACGAGGGCCACCAAAAGTCTTCTAAGGGAGAAGAGGACCGAGTTCCCTTAGAACTAAGAAATTTTCAATGCTTAGGAGGGGTAGTGTTTTTTAGAACATAGATGAGACCCAAAGTCACAGGGCTCGCAGAGGAGGAAAAGGTCGAGGCCTTTGAAGCATCGAAATCTTCCAAGTCTGGGAAGAAAGATGCCATAGCTCAAGAAGAGGAGCACAGTAGCCATCAGATAAGCTATAGAGGGAAAATTTGGACCATTGAATTCCACATCCATACAACGTGAAGAGCGCGTAGGAGGAGAATAGATCTGAGCCATCGAATTTGGCGCATGGACCAACAGTCGTTGGATCCAGAGGAAAGTGCACGGGAGAAGTTTTGAAACCTTCGAGACCGTCCATTGGAAAGAACATGTGGCAAGAGCTCAACATTTCACTGACTAGTAGAAAAAGAAGGTCAAAGAACATATTGTTCGAACTTGCAATGTGTGAAATCGCGATTTGATCATATTCATCCATCAAGTAGGACATGTGGCGAAAGATCAACATTTCATTGACTCGCGAATTGAAGAAATCAAAGAGTAGAGTAGGGAGAATTCACAAAGTGTAAAATCACGAAAAGATCATAGCCGTTGATCATTCTGAAAAGATCACAGTCGTTGATCATCCTAAAAATATTGCAGTTGTTGGCTATCCCGACATCATCAAAGCCATCCATTTGGAGAGACGCATGGTGAGAGACCAGCATTTCGCTGACTCGCAGGAGGGAAAATTCAAAGAGGGAAGAAGCGTGAAATCGCGATATGCGAAGTTCCGACGTGCTTTAGAGGTAGGCCCTAGGTCATAGTGAATGGTCACATGGATGGAGGCCAAAAGAGGAGCTAAGGAACGTTAGCGCTTTTCAGAGCTCGGGAGTTGGGGAGTTAGAGCTGGCTCATATGCAGAAGTCCTGAAGTCGCGAAACGCGATGCGTCTTTTAGGTCTCAGTCGGTGGTCATAGGTGGTGGTCACGTGGAGGAGGATATGAGAGGAGCTAGCCAGTGCTAAGCTCTTGTCAGGAATCAGCTATTTGGAGAGTCAAGGTGGATCATTTGCAAAGTCTCGATACACGAGATTGCGATGTGCCTCTTGCATAGGCATGTGGTCACAGCGTGTGGCCGCGTGAGAGAAACTTGCGTTTGGTGCTTGTTCACGCAGGCCGAGTTTCAAAAGGAGCTAACGCCCGACACTCTGAGTTTTCGTGGCAGGGTGAAAGGGAGGGTCGCGTTCTGCATTTAACTATAGAACGAGACCATCAAGGTGTCAGAGAATTGTTTGGCTTCAGATCCTTGCCCAGGAAGTCGGAGTGGTTCTCTGACCTTCCACATTAGGAACCATGAAGGGACATTTTTCCCTTTAAGAAAAAAAAAAAAAAATCATGCCCCGTCATGGGTGTGTTAAATTAACCTCCAAAGATTTACAATTAGATTCGGCCAACAGCTTGGCTAAACCTTGGCCTTTAACTAGCTTGGTGGGTTTTATTTCTAGGTCAAATTCAAGAATTCTAGAAATCCACTTGCTTCTCCTCCCGTCTATGTCAGACTGGATAAGGATGTCGTTCATAGCAGTTGAAGGAACATATGCAATGATCTTCAAATGCATAAAATAGAATCTGAAATCCTTGAGGGCTTTCACCAAGGCATAGGCTTGCTTACCCATGATGTCATATCTGACTTCTGCATCTCTTAGTGCTCTACTGAAAAAATAAATAGGTTGCTCCAACCCTGCATCATTATTTTGTAGTAAAACAACAACCACCATATTGAATGAAGCAAAGAAAAAAATCAGAAAATCCTTGGAATAATCAGGATTGATTAGCACAGGTGCTTTAGTAAGTGCCTTCTTGATTTGGTTGAAGGATTCTATGGACTCAATAGTCCATTTTACTTTGCTCCCCTTCCTGAGCATGGTTGTGATATGCTTTACCAATTCAACAAAATTTGAAACAAACCTTCTTCGAAAATTGATTTTTCCCAGGAAGGACTGAACTTCTTTCTTGGATCTGGGAAGTGATAAGGCTTGAATAGCTTCTACCCCGTTTGAATCAATCCTGAACCCCTCAGTTGATACAATGTGTCCCAACATTTTTCCTTCCCGCATGGAAAATAAAGACTTCTTGGGATTTAGGGAGAGATCGAACCACTTGCATTTCGCGAAGACCTTTCTCAGATGTTGAAAATGTTCTTTATCAGATTTGGAGAAGATTGTTATGTCTTTGAGGTAGATGATTGCAAATTTATCTCTTTCTCCAATGAAGGTGTTGTCTATGGCTCGTTGGAAGGTCTCTCCTACATTCATCAATCTGAAGGGCATTTTGACATACATGAATGTGCCCCAAGGAGTGGTGAAGGTTGTCTTTTCCCTGTATTCAGGCAGGACAAAGATCTGATTGTAGCCAGAAAATCCATCAATCATGGAGATCCTGGATGCACCTGTCATTCTCTGCAATATGTGTTCCATCTTGGGCAAAGTGTAATTGTCCTTTTTAGAGCTTTTGTTTAGGTTTCTGAAATCAACACAGTCTTATTTATCCATTCTTTTTCCTTACTGGAACCAAGTTGGCCACCCATTCAGAATATCTCAGAGGGAAAATAATTTGGGCGTCCATGAGCTTCTTTACCTCCCTTTTCATAATAGGCAGTAGCATAGGATTTATTGGTCTTAGTTTCTGCCTAAATGGTTTGGCCTCCTCTTTCAATGGGATGTTATGCTCAATGACGCTGGTGTCATATGTCCTGAGGTCTTCATAGGTTCAGAAAAACACATCAAAAAATTATTTTAATAGCTCAGTATACTCGGCTCTCTGCTCCTTGACAAGCTGCTCGACAACTTGAAAAGCTTTAGATCTTCTTCCATACCGATATTGCACTCCATTACATCAACATCCGCAGTTGGACCTTTAAAATTTACTGCCACATTGTTCCCATCGAACAATCTTTCTAAAGGAACTAGTCCCTTTGGAATGTGGTTGCTAGGCAATTGAACAATATGGTGATTAAAATTTTTATTTAAAAACACATCAAGGTGAGGGTTACCTTTGGAATAATGATCCTGATCAATGTGTAATACAGAGAAATCATCAACAAACTCAAGAAATTTTATGATTTCAAGATCATCCTCAAACACCTTCCAATGCTTGATATTATTAGATACGGAGGGCCTATATCTTACCTCAACATCATACCTGAGCTTAGGTGGTAGTGGGATCCTGAAATGGCTCACTGAGACAGCCAAAGAATCAGCCATGGTATTTTCTTCTCTTGGAATAAAAGAAATGATGAAGGCTAAGAAGAAATTGTCAATTAGGTCCCACACCTCATTCCTGTAAGTCTTAAGCCTATGGTGCTTGGCTTGATAAACATTTTTGACCTGATGAACAATTAGTTCAGCATCTCCAAATACTACTAGCTCTTTAATCCCCATGTCTTTCGCAGTCCTTAAACCCAAAACAAGAGCCTCATATTTTACCACATTGTTGGTAGCCTCAAATTCTAGTTTATAGGACAAGGGTATGTCTTCTTGGCAAGGTGACACCAAAACCACTCCAACGTCAACACCTTCCCCAGAAGAGGCTCCATCAAAGAAAATCTTCCACACAGAAGTATTTGGGGGAGGTGTTTCATGAAAAGAAATGAGTTGCTTTCTGATTTCAAGAGGAGCTTCAGGAGCATCAGTGAGTTGTAACAAACTAAACCCCAAATCAGTGTCGAGTGCAAATATAGGATGATTGGTGGAGTTTTCTTCATCACTAATAATATATGTCAGTTGGGCTTCCCTGTAAAGTCTTCTATGTTCCCCCCAAACACATGAATAGTGGCATATGTGAGGTCCAATTGCAAGGTTCCTCCAAGTCTTTTTATCCAAGATCTTGACAAGAGCATGCCAAACTTGGGAGGAACATCAGCCACTATAATGTCCATAACCACACTTTTCATGTGCAGTTGAAACAAGGTCACAACTAGATCTTTGGTAACCCCAAGACATTGCACTTTCCTAGAGTCAAAGGAATACAAGTCATGGTAAGTTCTTGTGATTTCCAATCCCATTTCTTCCATGACAATTTTGGGCATGAGATTATGAGATGCCTCAGAATCCATCAGACAATTATGCAACACCTTATCATTTATATTCAGTGATGTATAGAAGGGAGGGGATGAATCATCTTTGTCTTCTATAAGAGGCCCTAAGATAACTATTGGCTTTTCATCTTGCAAATTGATTGAGTCTGTGGGATGAATTGTGGGTTCAAGCATCAACAACTTAGAGAGGCTCCTTTTGAAATCTTCATGCTTTACCAGCTCCGAAAGGGGTACAGGGATCCTAATCTTCTGAACCTAATGCTCAAAATTAAAAGGAGATGTAGGCTTTAGGATTTCTTTCACTTATCAAACAGAAGTCATGGCCACTTGAGAGGGGGTTCAAACTTTCTTACCTTTGATTCTATCTGCTATATCTTCAACAAGCTTCTCTTCTCTGATAGGCAGCTCAGGAAAATCAGGCTTTCCTTATTTTTTCTTGGACCTGAGGTTATATCTGTTGGAGCCGCCATTGGCTTTGTACCCTTTGCTCAGTTGATTCAGTTGACTGTCCATGAGAGATTCTCCGTATGTGGATTGAGTCAAATGAGGAAAAGAGGAGGCGTCTCCAAGACAGTGGATTTTGGGATCAAAGTCTTCATCCTCTCCTTCTTCATCAGCAACAAGATTATTTTGTAAATGGGTCTGGATTTTTTGATCATCTCTATCTCTATTCCTTTGGTCTCTTTGGATAATTGAGGAGTATTGTTAGGCCTCCTATAGTTACCTTTGCTATCAACATTTTGGGGATTTTTGTAGTTCTTCTTTCCTTCTAATTCGATCCTTTCCATTCTAGAAGCAAGTGGTTTTAGTAGCTTGGTCCTTTCATCTGTTTGAGGGGAAGTAACAGAGGAACTAAAGGTCGGGGTTTCAGACCTACCCTTTCCCCTATCTCTATCAGTTTTACCTCTAAGTTTGACAGCTGCTAATATATTGGATTCTACTTCAAGGGATTCATATTGCATGTGAGCCGAAGAGGTAGCTCTTCTTTCTCTCAACAATAGGAAATCGTCAGGGATGAAAGCATTAACATAAGTCAGTTTGGCAGAGATTTATGTAGGCTTAACTTCGGCTGGAATCTTCTTATACATTTTATTAAATCTCTTCGAAAAGTATTAAACAGATTCCCCCTCCTCTCTCTTAAGTGCCCCAAATTCTATAATATAATAAAGGAGATCTTTTTTATTTCCCCAATTTCTTAAGAATGCATCATCCAGAGCAGCAATCCCATCAATAGATCCGGGGGGGGCAAGTCCTTAAACCAATCCCCGGCATCACCATCAAGGCTCTGTACAAAAAATCTCATCCACACATCTTCATTTTCAATGGCTTGAATCTCTGCAAATCTATAAAAGGATGAAAGGTGCTCTTCTGCAGTCACATCTCCCTCCCCTGTGAACTGGGGTATATACTTAAGGTATTATGTGGCTGGGAGAGCGTTCATAGGCTGAGGTAAGACCAGAGGGGCGTATTTAGCAGCCAATATCTCAACCATCATGTTCCTAGTAGGATTAGAACCCGCCATTTTGACGTGAACTTGAGGAGAAACAGGAGGAGATGGAGTATGGACAAGCGAGACAAGAACTAGATTTCTGGGAGAAGAAGGAAACAAATGAGTATTTGGGAAAAACGTTACAGGGATTGAGGGAACATAGGTTTCCCTTTTTGTAAAATCAACAACTCTAACAGGAGGAGTGATAAAACCTGGAGTGGGAAAATCTTTCGAGGTTTGGGGTCTAGACCAAGGTACAACTTCAGGGGAAATAGAAGTAACAAAGATTTCTCCTTCAAATCTGAAACCAGGAGGAGAAAACTCAACAAGAACACTCCCAAAATTTAAACTTCTAGAAGCTCCGACAAATGGTGTAATAAGAAAATGAGAAACAACTACTAGATTTGCTATAGGAGAATAGTGAAAATCATCAGAAATACCTGGTTGAGCAGCAGAGGTACCTTCCTGAAAGCTCTGTCGCCTTCTAATAATTTTCTCTGGATCAGCTTCAGGTGTTTCTAAAGGCAGTTGTGGAGTAGACCTCGTGTGTTTTCCTCTAGAAGCCACAACTGAATCAGTGGAGTCGTAATAATGGATTCTCCAGGTGCACAGTTGCAATCTTCGATGTACTGAGTTCTGATGAACCTTCAGAATCAATAAGATTTGTCGTTCAATCCCAGGGAAAATCTTCAATTTCATCCCTGAAAATGGCGCCAGAAATGTTAGCACTAGAAGTCACCCCTGGATTGCGACAGAGGTAAGCCCGATACCCATTAGAGTTTTATGTCATAGGTTGGTTGTAAAAAATGTCAAATGGGCGCAGTCTCGAGTAAATATCGTCTTAACTCAAAAAACTGGACTAGCATGCACAAGCAGGTGAGGTCTTGGTTCAACTTCAGTCAGTAGGTTGTAGTAAAGGTGAGTAGGAGGAAGACTTTGGTGAGAAAAATGTAAATGGTTGTCGCGGACATCAAGTCTCCCAGCAGCCCAGGAAGAAAAGACTTAATCACAAGATCTTCTTGAATTTAAATATCAAAGAAACTGAAAGGAATTATAACAACACTATAATCAAACTTGCATCATAATGTGGTCACAGTGATTCAAGTGAATCATTCAATCATAAACTCTTTCAGTATCAAAGGAAAACAAGATGGAGCAAGAAAGATGAATATAATTAAAAAGAAGTCTCAAATACAAATACATAACCAGAAGCCAAAGGCTTTACTAAAACTTTACAATACATGAGATTTGTTCTACCATCGACCCTAACAAACTATCAAAACTAAGTATTTATACACAAAACAACCCTCAACACCAAGAGTGTGACCTAGCTACTTCATTCAAAGCTTCGCGTATGCACCTTCTTTTGTCAGTCTGCACTTGCATTCTTCTGTCAGACGCGATCTCAGATCAACATGGGCTTTGCTGGAAAATTCATTTGACAAGGGTACCTTGGGTTGACAGTCTGCCTCCACAGTCGATGTTTCCATGCTTTCCATTTACGGGGTGAAACAAGTTTTCAACTACCTCCCCTATTTCCATTAACTAACTGCAATAGGATCTGGATGGAGCCCTGACACCCATGAATGCTCCAGGCGAACTCACGACTCCTTCGAGTCAATTTTGGCACCTCGAGGCCACGCAGATCTTTCTCTGTGACCAACTCAATCGCTTTAGCCTTTTGCGCAGCTCCACTCCATTGCCCCACACGACCGCGGGCCCTGACCTCATTCTTATCCATATGAGATATCAGGATTTCGCATTTCGGGAGTTCTCACTGCCCTTGTTTTCAAATATCTCGATGCTCGTTTCCCCGAAATGGCCCATCTGGATCAACGGTCGGATTTTCATTAAATCCGACAACCACGATCATCTCTTCGAACAACTTCGGCCACCCGTTGCTCATCCAAGCGCTTACCTTTCTTTGGCCCCTCTTTCCATATGACCCAGGGTTGTGATCGCAGGCCTAACTCTCAGGCACGCTGTGATTTTGCGTTTCGCAAGTTCATGTTGTGCCCCTTGCTCAAACCTCCAAGTCGCGAAATTGCGATAGCTTGGATCAGGTGACACGTGTCCCTTTGCAATGAACAACCCAAATCATTTCGCGACTTCGCGTTTCGCAAGCTTACACTGTGTTCCATGCGAAAACTCTGAGTCGTGAAATTGCAATTGCTTGGATCGAGCGACAAGTTTCCCCTTGCAATGGACGACCCAGATTTGATCTTCACCTACGTGCCTAGACGTGGATTTCGACGGTCCAGATATCTCTTTTGATCAACGACTGCGATATTTTCGCTATTTCACATTTCGCGAGTTCTAAATACTATGCTCTCTGACCGCTCCATCTCGCAAAACCATGAAATGCTAATCCTACGCCATGTGTCCTTCCCAGGATCGACGACTAAGATGGCATCGCGATTTCACAACTCTACTTGACGCTATACTTCGTGTAAATTTATGATCCCGATCACCCAATGGCCGTCGATTTGATTGCCCTGATGGATCTCCGTCGTTGGAAATTGATATGCTCACTCACTTGATTTGATTTTATATCAGACTGCTTCAAGTGTTATGCTTGGTGCTCATGACTGCGACTTGTGTTGATGACTTGAATGACTTGCTAAGGGCTCGGGAAAACAAAAGGATCAGCAGTGGAGGCAAAAATAGAGAGAGAGAGAGAGAGAGAGAGAGAGAGAGATTGACTTAGGGAAAACAAAAAGGCTCGGGGCCGATACTTCTTAGGCAAGCTGACAAGGAAAAAAAGGTCGATCAGATGGATGGAGGCAAACAGAAGAAAAATTACGAGCCGAGAGGAAAAATTTACGATCGGATCTGTAAAAGGAGAGACGGGAAAAAATACATACTTAGGTAGAAACCACAAACCATTAAGGTCTTGACAATTTTATGTGATAACATTAGGCTCCATGGGGGATAGATTCCTCCCTACGAGGCTCTAAGAACTCCTTCCGCAGCTTCAGTGCCTTAGTGTTGGGTTGTGGAGTCTTCCATTACAAACAAAACAAAATAAACATCAAACATGAACAATATTTACAATGGTGGGACACTGACTACAGCTTTAAACAAAAATATTTTTCAAGAAGTGTCCATTTTGCTAGGCCACCAAAAAATTCATCGCCCTCCAGATTCTGCAACCTATAAGTATTATTTGGAAACTCCAAAATATTGAAGGGTCTAATCCAAAGAGCTTCAAGTTTACCATGTTTTCCCTTGTCCTGATTGGGTGCATCTCATTTGAGTACTAGATCTCCCAGCTGGAAATCCTCTTTTCTTGCCTTTTTGTCGAAGGCTCGCTTGATCTTCTGTTGACTTTCATGCGCTTTGTCCAAAAGTTACTCCCTAACCTGGTGCACTTCTACCAGTTGATGTATTCTCCTTATCATGTCATCAGGCTCTTCCTGACAGTCTTGGAAAAAAATTTCCACTGAAAAGGCAAGTTGAGAAGGAAAAACTTCTCCAGTTCCATATATAAGATGGAAAGGGGAGATGCTCGGGGACCTCTTTGTTGTCACCCTGTCAGCCCATAGAGCAAACTTGAGCTTTGAATCCCATGCCTTCTTGTTATCTTATAACAATATTTTGATGATCTTTATCAAGTTTTGTTAGAGGACTCTGCTAATCCATTGCCTTGTGGATAGTAAGGGGTAGAGTGGATCAATGAAATTCCGAACTATTCACAAAAAATGATCAGTGGTTTAGCCTTGAAGGATGCAACATTATCAGTGATGATTCTATTCAGACAACCAAAACTTACTATAATATCCTCCAGAAAACCAATGATCACCTTATTAGAAGCACTCCTTGTGGGGATGGCTTCTATCCACTTGGTAAAATAATCTGTGGCAGTCAGGATCCATATGTGTTGACCGCTTGATGTGGGATGAATTTCCCCAATGAATTCTAGGCCCCATTGCTGGAAGGGTCCTGAAGCAACCACAAACTTCAATGGCAGGGGCTTTAGCCACTGCTTTCCAACATTTTTTTGACATTTAATACAAGTTCTAATTTTTGCATAGACATCAGTGAACAGAGTAGGCCAAAAATACCCAGCCCTGAGAGTTTTATAGGCCATGGTTCTCCAGAAGTGATGTCCCCCACAATGGCTGTCATGAAAATCGAACATAATCTTTTGGGCCTCTAGTGGGTCTAAACACCTCAAAAACACTCCCAAAGGGTCTTTCCAATACAAAACCTACCCAATAAGGCAATATTTAATTGCTTTGAGCTAAAGAGCTCTTGCCTTGCTTTTTCCCATACCATCTGGAGGTCGCAACTCCTAAAGAAAAAATATAATGTTTTTTTACCGAGTCCACTCTACTAATCGAGGGTTGACTTGTGGGCCTATACGAGATAACTCAGCCTGCTAAATTTCTGAGTAAGCATTGATGAAGTTAACCTCCAAAGATTTATAATTAGATTCGGCCAACATCTTGGCTAAACCTTGGCCTTTAACTAGCTTGGTGGGTTTTATTTCTAGGTCAAATTGAAGGATTCTGGAAATCCACTTGCTTCTCCTTCCGTCTATGTCAGGCTGGATGAGGATGTCCTTCAAAATAGCTGAAGGAACATATGCAATGATCTTTGAATGCATAACAGAGATTCTGAAATCCTTGAGGGATTTCACCAAGTCATAGGCCTACTTCTCCATGATGTCATATCTGACTTCTGCGTCTCTTAGTGCTCTGTTGAAAAAAGAAATAGGCTGCTCCAGCACTGCATCATTATTTTGTAGTAAAACAACAACCACCATGTCGAATGAAGCAAAGGAAAAAATCAGAAAATCCTTGGAATAATCAGGACTTATTAGCACAGGTGATTCAGTCAGTGCCTTCTTGATTTGGTTGAAGGATTCTCTGAACTCAACAATCCATTTTACTTCGTTCCCCTTCCTGAGCATGGCTGTGATATGCTTCACCAATTCAACAAAATTTGAAACAAGCCTTCTTAGAAAATTGATTTTGCCCAGGAAGGACTGAACTTCTTTCTTGGATCTGGGAAGTGATAAAGCTTGAATAACTTCTATCCTATTTGAATCAATCCTGACCCCCTCAGCTGATATAATGTGTCCCAACAATTTTCCTTCCTTCATCGCAAATAAAGACTTCTTGGGATTTAGGGAGAGACCGAACCGCCTGCATTTCGTGAAGACCTTTCTCAGATGTTAACAATGATCTTTATCAGATTTGGAGAAGACCGTTATGTCGTCGAGATAGATGACCACAAATTGATTTCTGTCTCTAATGAAGGCGATGTCCATGGCTCGTTGGAAGGTTGCTCCTGCATTCATCAATCCAAAGGGAATTTTGGCATACATGAATGTGCCCGAAGGAGTGGTGAAGGTTGTCTTTTCCCTGTCTTCAGGCAGCACAAAGATCTGATTGTAGCCAGAAAATCCATCAATCATGGAGATCCTGGATCCATATACCCTACTCCTCCTTCCAAAGGATTCGATGATCCTATAGCCATATACTGCGCAAATGATGGGAATTCTTCCTCACGATGGCCTTCTATCTTACTTTTAATACACCAAACTTTTTCACAATTTTCCTTTTCTTTATTTATTTCTGACAACTAAATCCTTAGCGCAACTAACTATGACTCAACTTGTTCCATTCATGCGCCATCTCCTACAAGAGATGCTTCTAACTTCATATTAATTTTTAATGCTTCTGGTTGTGACGTGACCTTCTAATATGTCAGAGGAAAACAAATGTGCAACAACAAACCTGCAATAAACCATCTATGTTGTTCAACAGGAATTTGAAATGTTAATATAACCATCACATATTTAAAACTTTGATTGTAATCCCAAACAATCTCATTCTGTATTTGCTTAATTTATTTCAACTCTGTGATATATTGCGACTTGGATTTAAACTTCATAAATTACTTTAATATGGTTTGTCCAATCTCTGCCAATGTCCTTGATTGTCCTGCCGATGTAGTGGTCTGATACTTCATGTACCACAATAGTGCACAACCTCTGAACGTCATGGCTAGTTGCACGATTGTAATACCCCTAGGTCGAACCCCAACTGTAAATGTAAATGGAAATGTACTTAAGCTGGTGAGCTATTTGATATCATTTTGGTATGCACCTTCAATGGCATAGTGCGCACATGTACTGCGCACTAAAATGATGAAGCTTGCACATTCCAGGGTACCACATGCAACAAACTTAAGTGCATGCGATTTTGAGGCCAGGGAGCCTTTCTATATATGTTGTGTTTTATAGACTGTTGATCCAATTATTATAAGCTAGGAGGATTATGTTTTGAATTAGACTAGAGAGCCTAGATGCTAAAGGCCAGTGAGCCTATTTTTGTATATGTCTCATCATTAATATAATACATCGTTGCATGTAGACCGACCACGATAAAAGAGTATGCGGGACTAAACTCCACTAGTTAGGAAAAGGGTGGGGGAGTTAAGAAAAAGGAATAAGCTAGGGATCTTTAGCTAAAAAGGAATATTATATTAATATTCCTAAGTATAAAGTATGGATAATTATTTTATCCTAAGTTCTAAGGATGGGAACAAGTGGGCCAAAGTAGCTCCCAACATGACAAGTGTCAAGTTGGGAACAAGGATAAATATAGTTTGGACTTAGTTCATTGTCCCATTCATGCCATCATCATTCACTCACTACTGCAACTATCCTTCATTAGTATCCGTACTTAAACCAATACCTATATCTGTACCCATACCTGTATCTGTACCTGGTTAGCTTGGGAGCTGGACTGAAGAAGCAGGCTTTCAAGCCCGAGGGATATGGAAGAGGTGGGTTGTCAGGCCCATGAGCGATTTCTCTCTAGATGAGAGAATTGTTGGGAATTGATTCCCGAAGGTGCTAAACTGCAGCTACAGGTCTCTGAGACTTCCTGTCTGGCCTGTTGTGGAAGCCCTATAAGGGAAGTGGGGGAGCCGAGGGATTGAGCAGAGAAGGGGCACACTTCCTGGGGTGGGACAAGCATGTGGGGAATGAGGGAATGTACGCTGTTAGTTTGAGTTGGCACATGTGACAGATTCTTTCATGTTGTCTAAGTTATATCAACCTGGTTAGAAATCTCTTTACCCAGGTGGAGTTTAGTCCCATATCGAGGGTGACCCACTGTTGAGAGTGATAAGCAGTGTGGTCTAAGGCTGGAGGGTTCGTGGAAGGTCTGCACGCAGTTGGTGATATTCTTACCAAGATAAGTGTCAATTGTGTGTTAAATTACATGTGACATTATTATTTATGGGTTTATCCTATGTGTGGTTTATACCTGTCTTTATATTTATGGGTATTTTATGTCTATGTTGCATGTATATGTTCACTGTTATCTCCATATGAATCTGTGCATTTACATATTTGTCTATTTTGAGTTTTATATATAAAGTTCCGCAAGAGTTTCTGTGTGTATATGTTTTAATTTGCATACAGTTCGAATTTGTTTTTACGTGGAATATCCCAGTTGGATGTTGGGGATTTTACAACAATCTTCGTTGCCTCATCCTGAACATTCTTCGTAGTCCATATCGTGTCGCGTACAAGTACATGTTTCTCTGGGTCTTCCAACCCCACTCCATAGAATTCATGCATTCTTAATGTATGATCTATTCCTTCCATTTTATTATGTGTAGTACTTACCTTCGATGATGTTGACTGACTCTCTTTTCTTGAGCTACTTCTACTATTATGACTATTGTTTTAACTTCCTCCACTAACTGCAATTGCTCTTGAAAAAGTTCTGGTTTCTACTTCAGATCTTGCTGACACACACGAGGTTATGGGTTTGACACAGATTACGATATGAGATGGACTTCCTTCTTTTCTTGGGCTGCACTGAGGATCCTTTTCTTTCTCTTTCCTTTCTCGGTATGGTGTGATTTGAATTATTGATCATGGTCCTCTTTTCTCAAACACTCTGTGGTGCTCTTCTCTCTCTACCGCAGTCTCCTTCTTTCTATACTTGAACCCTTCCCCATAGCACAATACTCTAATCTCTCTGTCTGAGTCATTATCTTCCTCTCTCAACATCCCCAGTCCATTCATTCCTTATTCATCATTTTCATATATTTCCACTCTTAGAACATCCTATGGTAATCCCCCAGTCCCCCTTTATGCGTGAAGGCGCCTAGCAATCAGATTCCATCTTCATGATATTCGTGGCACACAACAACATCTTTATCCAGGTAGACAATGCATTCATAAATATTTTGTGTGAACCCTTGAAGAAGTCCCTCTCTACGACACTATAAGACTGAGTACAATATATTGCAAACTATGTAATGTAACCCCCCATTATACTATTCAACCAAAAATCAACTACGCGAGAAACTTTATTACTTATTGTATACAATTGTCTGATCAGTTCAAGAGTCCAGTTTCTCGGAGCCTCAGTTCGATATCTTCCAACATTGTCCACTAGCCTTTCTAACCATTGAGTCAAAATTATCAAAAATTCACCAAAGAATATTTCATTAAGATCTGTAAACACATACCTTTGCAACCATTGTTCATTTATAAACCATGGGTTTCTATTTTGTTCTTAGGAAAATTATCATTCCTTCCTTCTTAACTCATTCTATGATCTCTTCCTTATTCAGCCTCCAAAACATTCCCCTCCGTTATAGATCCTGGTCTCCGAAACATAACCATTTGTTGTTGCCTAGTGGGAAAACCCTAGGTTGAAAGATAACATACCAACAAAACCCTTAGACATCAGAATTTTTTGCATCACCTACAAGCAAGTGAAATCTCACTCGAGGCATCTAGAGGGGTTGTAGGAACCAAGTTTCTACAGTTGTTGGGCTCAAATTTTGTCATATTTTCCGCCATACAAATACACTCATCATTACACCTTCTCCCCGAATTTCATCAACAATATATCACTAATTACACCATAAAACTCCATTATCTCTTGTTATTCATCCTATGTGGTTAATACATAATTTTCCATATTTTTAGTGATTAAAAAGATGATTATACAATAGTTTTGCTGATGATGGTTTAATCCTATGTTTTTATGTCCAAACAATATGTTCTCACACTCCAAGTCATCTGGTACTAGAGGGTTCTACATTCAACTAGTACTTGTACAATCATCTGGTACCCACACTCCATGACATCTAGTACCCACACTCTATGTCATCCAATACCAGCTCGTCCGGTACCAATATTGTGCTCATCTGGTACTCCGAGTCATCTGGTACCAGAACGTTCTACAATCAACCGGTACTCACGTTTACATGCAGAAACTTGAGGAATAATTCACCCAGAAACTTGAGGAATAATTCACCCACATCACACATGTGGACCTCCAGCGTAGGGAGAATTATTCTTCAAAAATTAGCAAAAATCTCAAACTGCCAACTTGTGCCTCGATTTCTATGCTGATGGAATTAGATCTAGAATTTCTGCGATGTGGGTTTTGTATAGAATATGGAAAATTGAGTAATTCTTGGGCATTTTTTCAGAATTCAAAACGATTTAAGAGTTATGGGTGGGTCTTCAACTCGAATCTGCCCAAATTGATGAAAACCCCATATTTTTGTGATTTCATTCCAAAAAATGTAAAATTTGAAATCTGAGCATTGGGATTTGGTCCCCTCCACTTATCAATGATTTTTCATGTATAAATAATTCTCATAGGGCTATGAGAAAGACAATCATCATTATGGAAATTCTTTTGTAATGGATATTAGGGTGTCATCAGAACAATGCCAAGATTGTAGGAGACTTGCAATTTTCTGAATTTGATGAAATGAAAGCGTTGATGTTCCTGTACATGGCATAGATCATTCTTTAGTACTGTAGATATCTTCCACAGTGCAGACCAAGTTTGGAGGGCCCCCATCCTTTGGTATGAATTGTTTATGTTTGTCTTTAAATTAGTGTTTTAATACATTTCTGTTTGTAGATTTCAATTCTAGTTTTTGTTTTGATTTCATCTCACATAATTGGAATTTGATTTTTGTAGATTAGTTTTCCTATTGTGATGTGTTTAATTCAGTAAATTACTCTCAGATTGCTACACCTATGTTTAAAACATCTCACTATAATGTGCCAACTCCATGCATTGTCTCAAATTGCATTATGTTCATGCAGTCAACATCGTTGCACCAACACACTCTACATTCCTACACCAATGCACTCAACATTCGTGCATTGCACTCTGTTTCTACACTATGTCCCTGCGCTATGTTCCTACACTGCATTCTTTTTTTGCACTGTACTTCGTTCCTACACTCCACATCTGATTTCTGAGTTTTGTTTCCTGCACTTCACGAACCAAATCTATAACTTCACTTTCCATTCTTGGATGTATCTTTTTTAGGACAATTCATTTGTATAGTTTGAATTTAAATTTCATTGCCTAATTGTTTGATTATGTTTTTCTTTAGCTAGTTTTCTTTAATTTGTTTTTCTAGTAGTTTAAGTCCCTTTTATTTCCCGCGTTGGAATTTTTCTTAAGGTGTTAGTTTATTTCCTGTCACTTGAATTCATTTATGTTTGCTTATTTCTTTTATTGCATTTAAGTGTGGATCCACTATATGAAATAATCATTGAAGGACATAAAACTTTAGTAAGCTACTCATGATTAATCACACGAACATCACCCTGAGTGCATGAAGGACTGTGATCTAAGCCTTTATAGAACTAAGTTATTCCTGTGTCCCAGTGATGAATCCTTAGTGTTAATTCCCTGCAGTGTGGGTTTGAAGATTGTTTTGTCGACTTTAGATTATGTTAAACTAGGCTTTGATCATGTGTTTCCTGCGCCTGTACCTCGAATCTTACGAGCCCTAATTGATAATTAAATGTGTGAATTAATAGTGCATATATTTAGCCCAACATTTTGGTGGCATTTCCAAGGAAGTGCTAAAGGGATTGGAGCATAGGTAGGTTGTTTTTATTTCTCCAAAGCCTTGAATGTTCCTTTCATGCAAGCGTGTTTCTTTTCATGCAAGTGTGGTGTGCCTTTAAGGATGACCTAAGGGCGAAGAGAAGACAATAAGACTTGACGGAAGAGCCCACACATCCACTTTAGTGGGGCTTCTCCAAAGTTAGGTTGTCCTCTTCCTTTCAGTAGTTAGAATTTGTGTTTTTATTAGTATTAGTCATTTTTTATATATATGAGAAGAGAAGCTACCTTGTGTGAACAGATAACTTGGTGATAGCAGGGTCCTAGTAGCACGGTGGCACTTCGAGTATATAATTGGTTTGCTTACATTTTCTTTTAGTTTGCTTCTTTTTATTTCTTTAGGATTTTTAAAAGTTTTTGGGCATTGTAAGAACCCACCTCTACACTAATCCATGTGTGAAACAGGACCCATTAACCAACAACAAGAACTCAAAGATGATCAAGAGTTTGGAAGAAGTTTCTCAAATACTAGTAGCAGTTGGGATCTCTGCCTCTTAGAAAGAGAAAATATTGACAGTAGTCAAGAACCAAATTTTTCTAAAGACCAAATATTTCTAAAGAAGGAAACAAAGAATCTCAAAACAAAGCAACCTTTGCAATTTCAAGTTAATGAAAACTTCAAAATCAATTAAGTTAAATCATAAATATGAAGACTTTCAAGATGAAGATAAGACTATTGGAAGGAAGACACCAAAGGATATTGTTTTCCCAAGGCAATCATACAATTCTGCAACTTAAAGAATTTAAAAACTAAAGGGAGGTAAAATAAGTGGTAAATGCCAATCTCTTAGACAAACAAAGTCAAAACCAAACATCTAGGACTCTAGGACAAAGCCTCCAATCAGAGGACTAAGAAAAACAAGGAAAAAAACCTTGAAACCAATCAAAAGAGGAGATCAACGCTTCTATAACAAGGTGTTGATGGAAAAACTGACCATATTCAACATTAAGGAAATCACCTAATCAAGGCCCTAATCATACCCTTATCCATTTGGTATGGTGATCTCGACTGGTTAAATGGGTCCAATTACCTTTTTCCTAAAACTGTCTAAAGTTATGTTAATTTAATCTAAACTTAATATAACCTAAACTAATTCTAAACCTACATCTCTTCCTGTTTATATATGACATTAATTTGGTTATCAATAGGCAGAACGAAAGACTTACCTCTTTTGTGGACACTTGAAAAAGGTAGTATTTTAGGTTAGCTAAAATGAGGGTTTAGCAGTGTTCCACGGGGACGCGTCCCCCAGGGTGGGGGACGCAGGGGACGCGTTCCCCACGTCCCCGGGACAGGGGGACTCCAGGGGGGACGTTTCCCCATATGCTCCCTAATGGTAATGTTAAATTCTTAAAGTAAAAGTGGCATTTCCTTTATCTTTCATTTTTATCCTTTTACTTAAA
>JZKD02S1482268.1:137894-147942 GCA_000966675.3 Picea glauca | reverse complement strand
AAAAAAAAGAAAAAAAATGCTGAGTGGCCAAAAGTAACCTACTCAACTATCTCCACCACTCCAATCATAGCTCTCAGTTTTGAAAATTTCTTTTCAGTGAAGGACTTGGTGAAGATGTCTGCAACCTACTGCTCTGTGGAGAAGTACTGTAGTGAAATGACTCTGTCACGGATCAGATCGTGTATGTAATGCATGTGAATCTTGATGTGCTTGGTCATATGCCTCTGAGCTAGATCATTCGATATTTGAATGGACCCCTGATTGTCACAAAATATGACAGTCGGAAGTGGATACTGAATACCAAACTCGGAGAGAAGCCCCTGCAACCAAACAGCCTGTGTAGTTGCATTCACTGCACCTCTATACTCTGCCTCTGTTGTAGATAAAACAATCGTGGATTGCTTCTTGATAGACCAACATAATGGACCTGAACCAAAGCAGAAAACATAACCAGAGGTGGAATTGCGGTCTGTACCATCGCCAGCCCAATCAGAATCTGTGTACCCAATCAGTGAAAGTGGGCAATCTGCAACGTAAAAGATACCAAAAATGAGAGTACCTTTCACATATCTAAGGATTCTCTTTGCAGCTTTCCAGTGAAGCTCATGAGGCTCCTGCATATATCTGGAACAAAATCCTACTGCAAAAGAGATATCAGGTCGGGTGTGAGTAAGATACAACAAACTCCCAACCAACTACCGATACAGTGTACTATCCACCAAAGGTGTAGTACCCGCATCCTCAAATCTGACCCCCGAAAGAAAGGGAGATGTTGCTGGATTGCATTCTGTCATCTGAAAGTGGACAAGTAGATCTGATGCATACTTAGACTGTTCCATATTGATCCCTGAAGTAGACTGAGAAACTTCAAGACCAAGAAAGTAGTGCAACAGTCCCAAATCTGTCATGGAAAATTGATCGTGCAATGTTGATTTTGCCAAATCAATAGCTGAAGTAAGGTTCCCTATCATCAGTAAGTCATCTACATAAAGTACTATCAGAAAAAGGGAATCATCATGTTGTAGCAAATAAACATTTGGATCAGATTTGCATCGAATGAATCCAATGGAAAGCAGGAAAGAATCCATCTTTGCATACCAAGCTCTGGGAGCCTGTTTTAGGCCATACGAAGATTTCTTTAATATGAAAATGAGGGAAGAGTTATGAATGTATCCCTGTGGATGCTCCATATATATCTCCTCATTGATATCTCCATGAATAAATGGACTCTTCACATCCATGTTAATGAACTTCCCATCTGCAAGAAGCGGCAATGGCCAAAACTAATCGAATGGAGTCCATTTTTGCAACAAGTGCAAATGTCTCTGTGTAGTCTATGCCATGTACTTGTGAGTATCCTTTTGCAACAAGTCGATATTTTTACTTTCTTATCTCACCATCTACAACAATATTTTTTCGATATATCCATCGGCATCGAAAAATCTTTCTTCCTTTCGAAAGTGGAACCAAGTCCCATGTGTTCTTGTCCATAAGGGCAGAGTACTCTTCATCCATGGCAGCCTCCCAAAGCGGGTTTGCAGTAGCCTCAGAGTGTGAATGTGGATATGAACCAAGTGTCATATAGAAATGTATGGGAAACAAATTTTCTGTGGCAGCTAGGGCTTGAGGAGCCCCAAAAAACTGTGATCTAGTCCTTCTTGTATCTGCAGGATCACCGACTAGTTCACCTGCATCTTGCAGGGTTTTCTCTGCCCAAGTTGGAAACTAATTTGGAGAAGCCATGACCTACTCCTCGTACTCTGTATCAGATCCAAAAGGATGCTCTGATTTCTATTCTGAAGTGCTCGAAGAAGTTTCCGACTCCTCTTCATCAGTCACAACAAGTAGTTCCTCAACGGGGTCTTCTGAAAAATCATGTAGTGATTCTTCTTCAAACTTCACACTTCGAGCTAGAATGAACTTTTCAGTGTGAGATTCCAACAATATATATCCTTTCACACCTTCAGGATATCCAACAAATATTCATTCAACACTTTGAGGCTCCAAATCCTTCCTCTTATCTGTCGGAATGTGAGCCCATGCTCGTGAACCAAAAATGCGAAGCTGCGACACTTTCGGTTTCTTACCAGTCCAACATTCAAAAGGAGTGGTGCCTTTGAGTGATTTGTGAGGAAATCAGTTCTAAATGTATTATGTACAATTAATAGATTCAGCCCATAGCTTGGGATCTAATGATTTTGACTATAGCATACAATTGGCCATCTCTTTTAAGGACCGGTTTTTCCTCTCTGCAACACCGTTCTGTTGTGGTGTATATGGAACTGTGTGTTGTAGTTGTATACCTGCATCAATACAAAGTTGCTGCACATCTCTATTGACATACTCCCCCCCATTATCAGTACGGAGTATCTTAATATTATAGCCAGACTCATTCTCAGCAAGTGCTTTAAATTCTATAAGGCATTCAAATACTTCCGATTTTAATTTTAGAAAAAATACCCAAGTAAAGCGAGAGAAATCATCTATGAAGGTGAGTACATATCGAGCCTCACTGATTGAAGGCTGCGGGAATGGGCCCATGATGTCACTGTGAATCATCCCAAGAGGTGAAGAATCTCTTTGTGCCTTCCCTTTGTCAAACTTTTTCTCTGAATGCTTGCCAAGAATGCATCATTGACATACATCGCTTTTGAATTTAATAGCTGGAAATCCTTCTACCATGTTTTCCTTGCTGAGTTGATGCAAGTACTTATAGTTTAGATGGAAATTTTTTCATTCCATAACCTATTGATATAATTAGATTGTGATAGAAATACAGTGCTAATAGATTTAGGAACAAAGTGGGAGAAGAAATACAAACTAGAACTGTGATCTGCAATTCCATGTGCAAGTTGTGAGCCTGTGGAAATGTCGGTAATCACTGCGGAGTCCGGAGTGAAATCCACCTTCCTTCCAGAGCCAGAATGAGTGATCTGATATATTGAGAGAATATTTGCGGACAGCGAGGGAACATGAAGAACATTTGTGAAGCAGCCCCCTTCAAGATCAACAATTCCTTCTCCGCACACCTTTGTGGGTGTGGCTTCTCCCAAGTAAATTGGGGATCTGGTGCTTTCTTCAATGGAGGAAAAATCATATTTTGATGCAGCCATATAGTTTGATGCACCCGAATCAAGGATCCAAGCTGATGGAGTGGATGTGACAGCCATTAAAGCATGACCATCTCATGCTCTCCCTCATGTTTTGTTATCATCTTTCTTCTTTGCATTTTCGGGCACCGTGAGATTGTGCTGCTGCAATTGCTTAGCCATCTCATCGATAGTCTTCCTCATGCAATTTTATTCGGGATGAAAACCTTTGGAACAGTAGCTGCAAAGTGTTCTTTCCTTATTATTATTCTTACCCTTAGGCTCATAAGAGTTCCCTAAATATTGTGTGGGTCTCTCCTTCTTCGATTCAGGAAATTTACCCTTTCCTTTTTGCTTGTCTTTTCCACTGCTCTTTGGAGCATCAATAGCCGCAAGTGCTAGGTTCTTGGAATGCTTGATGGCACCCATTTGGACTAACTTAGCTTTCTCTTGATTCAGTGCTGCAATTAAATCATTCAATGGAGGCATTTTCCATGTTTCCTGAGTCAATTTAGATGCTTGAAAAGATGATACAAATACAGAATATTCAGGGCCTAATTTCAAGAGAATTGAAAGGATGAGATGATCTTCCTCTTTCTTGAATCCACATGCATTAAGTTCAATGAGGAGGGATTTGAACTTGGTGATGAATTATTTCAGGTTGCTGAAATTAATTGGACTTAGGGATATGAGTTCATTCTCTAGTTGATTCACTCTCATTACATCCTGCTTGTCGAATAGTCCTTCCAATGTGGTCCAGACCACATTGGGAGTAGTGGCTCCACTGACATGAAAGAGGAGATATCTGGAAATTGATAGGTATATCAGCCCAATTTATTCATCTAATTTATTCAAATACTTGATCTTCTCCGCTGCAGCAGTCGGTTCTTTCTCCATTCCCATTGTTACCCTGTAAAGCCCTTTGCTTCGGAGGAGCAGAGAGATCTTTGTCTTCCATTCGAAG
This sequence comes from Picea glauca, assembly GCA_000966675.3. Lineage (NCBI taxonomy): Eukaryota > Viridiplantae > Streptophyta > Pinopsida > Pinales > Pinaceae > Picea > Picea glauca. The sequence continues at coordinate 143,889 of JZKD02S1482268.1, read as the reverse complement.
TAATTGAAAGGATTTAGAACGAGTTTTGTGGGATGAGAGAGATGATCCATTTCTTCTTTCTGCACCTCCTGATGATCTATACCTGCAAATAAAAACGTGTACAATCCACTAGATTCAATCTAGCTCTGATACCATGTAGAATTCCTGCAGAAACCCTGATAGATCTAGAATTCTAGTTAAATTGAATACATACAATTTGTTGATATTCAAGAGATGAGAGAAAGTTTTTGCTCCATAAATAAGAGAATTATATTAATCAAAAATGAATATACATGAGCAACCAACCTCAAAAATAAGAGAGGAGGTGAATATATAGAATTTCCAACATAGAAATTCTAGTAAAAAAAGCTAGAAAAAGCTAAAATAGGTGTCATAGGCTAAGGGAGACCACATAGTTCTACCTAGACCACTAAAGACACATGTCACACACTCATTAATGCCCACAAGAGTCAAGTGGTGTGCATTATCTCACTTAAGCTAACTTAACTGACAAGAGAAGCAATTCCAACTCACTTAACTAACTCGAAATATCAGTTACTAATAATAGTAAAGGCAAAAATCATTAATTAAGGAATAAATCTCTCACTCAAAGAGGAGGTGCGCATTCCCCAATAATGGATGATTTTTTTCATGGGGGAGTTGGAATAAATCAAGAAAATCAAGAAAATCAAGAACCGGGAGTTGAGTCTTGATCTAAAAATAGCAGTTTTCCCTAAAATCTAGGGATGAGGCGCCCTTCTTTTCTATGTGGCCAAATTAGGTGAAATAAAGTGATGGAAAGTATTAACCAAGATCTAGGATTCTAAGCTAGATATAAACTAATGTAAGTTAGGGTTATTCTCCAACACAGATAGTCACTAAAGAGGAGTGGGACACTTTCCGTATTGATTGTTTAAGAAGAGAAAGAGCAGGTATGGAAAATCAAGGAGATAACAAAGAAGATCTCTACCATGAGCACCCAGTGAAGAATGAAGATCAGGTAAATAATGAAAATACTATCTCTACCCTGGTCTTTCCTATTACTAATATTCCCACACAGGGGATAGCTCCTATGAAGAACATACCTCTCTCAGCCCTACCAAATTTCCATGGATTATCTATTGAGGATCTAGATGAGTTTCTGTTTGAATTTGATATTTTGTGTAGTAGCTATGACTACACTACCATTGCGTAGAAACTTAAATTGTTTCCAGCTACAATGAAGGGTAATGCGTTAATATGGTTCATGAGCCTTGGAGGAGAGAATATTTCAACATGGGGACAAATGAGGCAACATTTCTTGAACAAGTACCAAGACTACTGCCGAACAAGGGAACGAAGAGAGGAACTGTTCAAGATGTCTCAGAAGGAGGACGAGACCCTTAAAGATTTTGTGGAGCGACTCCAGTATAATCTACAAAGGTCTGGACATCTGGATGTGAGTAAGGACATTCTGAAAAACTATTTTGCTAAAAGGAGTTAGAGATGATTGTTTAGATATGTTGAATATGCTTGGCAAGGGAGATATATCTAAGGAATCCTATGAAGACATTGTAAATCTTTGTAAGAGATGCTCTCGAGGATCTACAAGGAATAAGATAACTACCAGGGATACCACTTTTTCAAGGGTACACAAATCAACCAATGGAGGGGCACCATGAGAAGAAATAGGTAATCTGTTAGAAGATTTCAAAACAGAAATGATTAACTCTTTTGCTTCACAAATTGACACTCTGCAGGTCAAACAAAAACAAGTAGAATCGGATCTGGCATTGTCCATTTTCTATCCGAAATGCATAAACAAACATCCAATAAGGGAGTGCCCATTGAACAATGTCTAGGTATGTATTATTTGTGAATTAGATCATGCTACTGACCAATGTCCCTCCCTACCATGTGTAAAAGCATCAATGTAGACGACTAATAAGGAAGCCGAGATTGTCTATCTAATAACACATAGAATACAATGGTAGCCATGAGGTCCAGGTACAAACCCTCAATTCTCTCCTGCAATACTTATTTATTGGAATAATGTGAACAATTAGTTTCAATATGGCCAGATGAATGCCCCCCCTCCAAATAAGATGCCACCTCCTTATCAAGATCCCAATGCATGGTTACCTATGCCCCAACAACAGAATCATCCTGGGAAATGGAACCCATATTGGAGAGGCCCTCAACAACAACTTACTTATCAAAACCCTCACCAACAGAACCCTTATCAACAACAGTTCCAACCCCAGTACCAGCAGCAACAGCTGTAGTTACCTCCCAATGCCCCACAGAACAATCCTTCCTTATGGCCTCAGATGCCTGTGCAACCTAACCCAAATCCAAATAATAAGGTCATTCATAATATTGATATACACAATGTGCCAGCTCTGTCTATTACCCCTATGCCTTGTGATGAGATAAAATCAAGACCAGGGAGAATAGTTGAGCCAATAATTGAAGATGATCCATCTTCAGAATCAGACAAGGAATCAGGGGAAAAACCATCTGCTCATACAGAGGAGATTGACAAACCTATCATAGAATTAGCAGAACCCCCATTCCCTGAAAGATTTGAAATTACCAAAACTATGGAATTACCATCCTTCAATCTCTTAGGAGAGTTGCAAAATCTGCATGTTAAAATTCCACTATTGCAAGCGATTAGGGATGTCCCTATTTATGCAAAGATTGTGAGAGACCTCTGTATCAAAAATCATGGAAGGAAACCTAGGGAACCCCTCACAATACAAGTAGTGGGATAATTGTCTGAACTGATGCTAGGCAAAACCCCACCCATTAAATATGGCGACCCAGGAAACCCTACAACCACTCTCAAAATTGGACAGACATTTATTCTCGATGTGTTAGTTGATTTAGGGACAACAATTAACATTACGCCAATAGAGACAACCCAATTGTTGTAACTCAGAAAGCAAGTCCGTCCTATTCCTACTATTTTAGATTTAGATGATCGTTCTACTATTAAACCAAAAGGAGTAATCGATGATCTAGTTCTTTCAATTGATTCATGGGAGTATCCTGTTGATTTTGTCATATTGCAACCTAAAACCTGTTTGGGGGGTCATCCTCTCATTCTAGGAAGACCATGGTTAGCTACATCTGATACTTTAATTGGTTATAGATCTGGTTCAATGACCATCTCAGATGGTTATGATACCAAGAAACTTACCCTTTATCCTCATGCTACACCCAGTGTGGAACCCAAAAATTCTTTATGGATGGACCTTGAGGATGAAAGTTCTCTACCTGTGCTAACCATAGGAAAATCCTTGAGTTTCAAAGACAAGAGAAAGGATGAGCTAATCAATAGATTTATCAGTGACCCCTTTGTTGTTACACAAAACACGTATCACCGATTGAGTAGAATCTTTGAACCTACTGCCCAGGAAGGAATGAGCCTAGATATGTTCTCTGAAACTGTTGTAAATCAAGCTAATTCAGCTGTAACAACAGATAGTGAAACAACTGAATTATTTCCTAAAGTCAGTTCTAAGAGCATCACTGTAGAAATAAAACCTGGAAAAACCCTGAACATCAATCCTTATTTTTCTTCTGCTGAAACTGGACGTTTGATGAAGTTGTTGATTGAACATAAAGAAGCATTTTCCTAGGATTACATGGATATGAAAGGAATTTCCTCTGAACTATGCACCCACCATATATACATTAAGGAATAATGTTGACCCATTTTCCAACCCCAAAGGAGGATGAACCCTAATATTAAAGAGATTGTTAAGGAAGAACTCCAGAAACTTCTTAATGTCAGAATCATCTACCCTATATCAGACAACGAGTGGGTTTCACCCTCGATTATTGTGCCTAAAAAGAATGGTAAATGGAGAGTGTGTGTGGACTATAGAGCCCTGAATAAGACCATGCATAAGGATCATTTCCCTTTGGCATTTATTGATCAGGTTCTAGACAACCTATCGGGGAATTTTTTTTTTCTCTTTCCTAGATGGATTTAGTGGCTATAACCAGATAACCATTGCTCCACAGAACCAAGATAAGACCACCTTTACCAGTCCTTGGGGTACATTTGCCTACAAGGTTCTCCCATTTGGTTTGTGTAATGCACCAACCACTTTCCAGAGGGCTGTAATTGGTATTTTCTCTAATATGGTGAATGACTGTATGGAAATATTCATGGATGACTTTACACCTTATGGTACTGATTTCGATGAATCTTTAGCTAATCTGGAAAAAAGTACTCAAAAGATGTATACAATATCATATTTCTCTAAGTATAGAAAAGTTTCATATGATGATGAGTGAAGGTGTGGTGCTAGGACACTTCATTTCTTATGCAGGAATTCAGGTAGACCCAGCCAAAATCCAGGTAATTTTGGACATTCCAACTCCAACTCAGAGAGAGGTAAGAAGCTTTTTAGGGCATGCTAAATATTACAGGAGATTCATTTAAAAAATTTCCAAGCTTGCCTCTCTCTTATTTTTTCTATTAACAAAATATGTTGACTTTAGTTGGACTGACAATTGCAAATTGTCTTTTGCAGATTTGAAACAGAAATTGTCCACAGCTCCCATTTTGAGAGGGCCCAATTGGGCTCTGCCATTTCACTTTTCTTCAGATGCCTCAGACACTGCAATTGGTGTAGTGCTAGGACAATGGAAGGACAAAGATCCCTATGCTATCTACTATATCAACAAAAACATGGCTCCTGCTGAGTTAAATTATACAGTTACAGAAAAAGAATTCTTGGCAGTAGTTTATGCTATCAATAAATTTAGGCATTATCTCACTGGTTATTCTACTTTTATTCATATTGATCATTCAACAATTAAATATTTGATGAATAAACCTATTACTAATGCCCGAGTAACAATATGATTGTTATTACTACAAGAATTTGACATCACTATAGTAGATAGACCAGGAAAAGAAAACGTGGTTGCTGATTTTCTCTCAAGATTGAATATAAATGATGATAATTCACTTGTAGATGATTCCTTTCCAGATGAAGATTTGTTTGCAGTATTTGCTCACTCACCTTGCTATGCAGACATTGCTAATTATTTGGTTGCAGGGAGGGTGCCTCCACATATATCTCCCCGATAAAGAAGGAAGATTATGTTGAAAGATTGGTTGTTGTCATTGATGTCAACCCTAGTCATGGGTTTTGGACCGCAAGATTGATGAAGGTATTTGGACATGAAGGACAATGCACATGAAGATACAACACCTATGGATGGACAATATACATCATGTTGTTTCCGGTGGTATGTGGCACATCACGTGGATCCTCATGGTTGAGGAGAAATGAATTTTTGAAGATGAAAAAGTGAATTGAAGAAGGAAGTACATGTAGGCCCTGAAGATAATTAAAGAAAATAATTACAAAATAAGAAAGTGTCAGGTCGGCCCTAATGTTAAAAGAAAGTGATATAAATGGTATAAATAAATATAATTATACATTCATTTGATACACAAGTCTAATTTCAAAGGAAATCAGAAGTAAAGAAGGCCAGATTTCAAGGGAGGATGAAGTCTTTTGGTGATGTGTTCTAAGATATGTTATTTTCAGGTCATCTTACCATTTTCTCTATAAAAAAATTTCTAGAAAGATTTAGATGGTGAAATTGCTATGGTATTGAAAAGACATGTCAAGGTACCTGTGGTAAAATTTTTCGATCTTGATTCTCTATAATTATGGAGATACACTCTATGGAAGATAGGGTTTTTGACCAGTCCGGAAGCTAGTCAATAAACAGGTGTTCCAAGTAAAACAGTCATAACTTCTTCATCGAGAATCCAAATGATGTGGGACCAATTTAATTGGAAATATTACAGACTTTATTTTCTTGTGTGCGAGTTTCAATATCAGATGTTAAATATTTAGCGCGGGGCATTCTATACAAGTTTAGTGCCCTGAATAAACCAGAATTGAATAAGGTCTACCATTCTTTCTATAACTTCCTTTTGGGGAGGATTCAAGGAGTGAAACTTGGAGAAGTTTCAGAAAATAAATTGAGTAATATTATC
>JZKD02S1482268.1:84997-95379 GCA_000966675.3 Picea glauca | reverse complement strand
TGGAGAGTTTCCAAGATGTTGCGTTGGCACTGATGCCAGCATTGTTGCCATGGGAGTGAGATGTTTCAGAATAGTTTGCCAGAGGATAAAGCCTGGTAGAAGTTTCCAAATACGATTGAGGAGGGGAGAGTGGAAAGCCAGATCCCTCCAGTTCGTAATGGTTTCGAGGACGCTGTCTCTGAGGCGGTCCGAGGTGCGCATGATGAGCACTACTTGATCCCAGATTTGAGTTGTGTATGGGCAGGTGTTGAGGAGATGGTTCATGGTTTCTTCTGCCTCTCAGCAAAGTATACATAAGGAGGGTCCTACGAAACCTATTTTCAAGAGGTTGTCCCAGGTTAGAATGCTTGAATGTGAGACCAACCATAGGAATAGAGTGATTTTTGGCCAATGCTTAAGATTCCAAATTTTTTGCCAAACTTTCGAAGCTGGGAGGGGGTCTAATTGAGTTTTAATTTGATAGGATTCCCACGTGCTAAAGGAGCCCTATGGTCTGTATCCCCATCAAAGAATATCTTCTCCCTCAATGATGGGAATTTTTCGTTTAGCCAGCTCGTCTTGCAGAGGTGCCAGATCGACATGTAGCTCCAGGTTCATGCGTTCCGTCTCCAAATACCAGTAGCGCCAGGTGTCCTCCGTGGAATTGTTTTTCCAGTAGTCCGCTACCTTTTTCAGGCCTGCTCATGTAGCTTGGGTGTTGATGTTGCGTGCCCAGTCCTCACCGCACAGAGCTGGACACTGTTGCCAGGAATCCTGCCAAAATAGAGTCGTTTCCCCATTACCTATTTCCCAGAAGGCATGTTGAGTGACCATATGTCTATTCTTCTTTGCCGCTGTCCAAATCAAGGAGCCCGGGTTATCCCCATCCCATCGGATTAGGTTCTTCTCTGCCACATTTGGAGCATATTTCTTCCTCCATAGTCTAGCCCAAAGATCTTTGGGGTTTTTCAACCAACGCCACCAAATTTTGGCACTAAGAACCTTGTTCATTATAAAGGGGTCTCTTAATCCCAGTCCTCCTTGTTCTTTGGGTGGACAGAGTTTGTCCCAGCTGACTAGTGTTATCTTCTTCTCTTTGTTAAGGCCTTGCCAAATGAAGTTCCTTTGTAGGCTTTTGATGGTTGTGAGGATGAACTTTGGGGCTGCCAGCGCGGAAAAAGTATAGATCGGGAGGGCTTGAAGAACGACTTTAAGCAGAATGAGACGACTGGGGAGATTTAAGGCTCTAAAGGTCCAGCAGGAGAGTCTTTTGGAGAAAGAAGACAAAAGGTGTTCCCAGGAGGAATTGCGGAGAGCATTGTCGATCAAGGGAATGCCGAGGTATTTGGATGGAAGGGAGCTTCTATTGAAACCAAGGATATCCGATATGTGGCGTTGGACTTGAGGGGGCGTGTTGAAAAAAAAGATTTGGGATTTATCCTTGTTGCAATCCAGTCCTGAGGCATCTGAGAAGATTTGGAGAATCACCTGGAGAGAGTTGGCTTCTCGGACAGTAGGGCTTCCCATTAAGAGAGTGTCGTCCACAAATTGGCTATGAGAAATGGGGGGTGAGATACCGTGCAGGGGTAAACCCGTCAGAAGATTGTTTTCCAGAGCTGCATGAATGGAGTGACTAAGTCCTTCAGCCATGATTATGAAGAGGAAAGGGGACAGGGGGTCACCCTGTCTAATCCCTCTTGAGGGAGAGAAGGGTCTCGAGGGGACCCCATTAATGAGAAGAGAAAAGAAAGCCAAAGAGGTTAAGTTTAAAATCCAAGTTACCCAGTTTTGATCAAATCCAAACGCTAAAAGCATGGCTTGCATATACTCCCAGCTTATCTTATCAAAAGCCTTAGAGAGATCTAATTTGAGAAGCATACCTGGGGTTTTGGTCCTCTGCAAGGAGTGAATTACTTCATGAGCTAAGATGACGCTATCCAGGATTTGTCTGCCCTCTACATAGCCAGATTTCTCTGGGGATATGATTGCTGGTAAGATCGGCTTGAGTCTCTGAGCTATTACCTTTGTAAGGAGTTTATATATGACATTACAGAGAGCTATAGGCCTATACTGCTTGGGCCGATGCGCCTACCCCTCTTTGGGGATTAAGGTGAGAAAAGTGGCATTGAGGGCTTGGAGGACCTTTCCAGTGGCTCTAGAGTCTTCCAAGATTTCCCATACCTCTGTCCTGATCATCGGCCAGCAATAGTGAAAAAAGTCGCTGGTGAAGCCATCCGGACCAGGAGCCTTGCATTTAGGGGTGTCCTAAAGCGCCTGATCTACTTCCTCGATCGTGAAGGGTCGGAGAAGGGTTGCATTTTTCTCCTGGGTTACGAGGGAGGGAACGTGCCTCGTGATCTTATTGATTGCCTCATGTCTATCCTGGATGGGCTCTGTAAGGAGGTCTTGAAAGTACTCGATTAAGGTTTTTTCCATGTCAGCATGGGAGTGAATGGTTTCCCCTTCATCCGAGATGAGATGCGTGATCTTATTGGAGTGCCTTCTCTGGATAGCAGCTCGGTGAAAGAATTTGGTGTTGCATTCCCCTTCTTTGAGCCATAGAATACACGACTTCTATTTCCATAAAATCTCTTCCTGTCTCTTCCTGTCTTCCATATGTTGATTCACTCTTATCTCCTGGGCTTTTAGCTCATCAGTTATCCCTTGCTCTCTGATCTGATGTTGAATCTCAACCATTTGCTCTGACAGCTGTTTTTGGGAGTCAAAGATGTTGCCGAAGGTGTGCTTATTCTAGAGTTTAAGCATTTGCTTCAGATTCTTTAGCTTTTGCTGGAATCTATACATTTTAGATCCATGAGGGACCTCTGCCTGCCTCCACCAATCTTGAATATTTGTTCGAAAATCAGGGTGGTCTAGCCATAACTGTTCAAACCGAAAAGGTTTCTTTCTAGGTGTGGCTGGGACATCCACCCAAAGTTGAATGGGCCAGTGATCTAAACTAGAGAGATTCAGGATAGTGGATTCCATTGCCACGCCGTCCAGCATGAGTGATTCCGAAATGAGGAAACGGTCTAGTTTGCAGGCGATTTGGTGTATTCCTATTCTTCTGTTTGTCCAGGTGTGAATGCCATTGCTAGTCTCTAGATCGATGAGATGAAGATCATCTATTAGGCTGTTGAATTCGCAGGAGTCTCAATCCAGTCGTCTTGATCCTCCTCTTTTTTCCTTCAGGTTGCGGATGATATTAAAATCCCCGCCAACAATCCATCTATTATACTGTGTAAGGCTTGATATGTAACTCAGGCTCCTGAGGAAATCTTGCTTATCTCTTGGATTGGTTGGGCCGTAGACACTGGTCAGATGTCCGGGCTTGTTTGATCCGATGAGCCTATAGTCTGTTGTGATGGACCATTTGGTAGTGTAGAAGTTTTCCATCAGCACAGCATTGGTGTTCCAGAGGATAGCCAATCCCCCAGTTGTTCCTGAGGCGTCGATTGAGGCCACTCCCCCCTGCCTCCAGCAGTAGGGAAGTAGCCTATCCATGTATTCTGAGGTACATTTTGTTTCCTGTAACAATACAACGTCTGGTGTTTCCACTAGGATCAGTTCTCGTAGCATTTTTTGCTTGCTACGTCCATTGAGGCCTCTGATATTCCAAGATATGATCTTCATAATGAAGGGGGGGTGGGGAGAGGGGGGAAGCTGTCCAAGATAAGGTGTATCTGCCCTGAGTTTACCATGAAGTTTCCTATTTCTTGTATGAGCTTGTTTGTGGATTTCCTTCCTCTTTTCTTTTCATCTTTCTGAGGTTTATTTGGGTTTTTTGACTAACTGCCCTGGATTCCCAGAGCTTTGCTAGAACGGGCTGAAGACCGTGCAGAGGAGTTGAGAAATACTTTGTGCACCTTCCTCAGTTGATCCATGGGTATGGTATAGAGTTTTTGATGCCGATAGGCGTGCTCAAGGTGGTCCAGGTCCACCCCAGCTAGGTCTTGCTCCTCTAACTCCATTTCCTCGTCCCCATCTTCGATCTCCTGCAAGTTTGGTGGATCCCGCACCAAGCTCAGTGGAAGGTGATCTGTTTCCTTACTTTGTGGGGGCCGTTCAATACTTTGTCCCACGGTCTGGGGTTCATTGCGCAGGGATGGTGCATTCGGGTTTGCAGGGGTTATGGGGTTTTCTGGTTGATCCTGTAAAAGTGCGAACTTATTGCTGGTAGAGGGATCTTTACTTACCTGAGTCGGGTTTTTTTTTCCTCCCTGGCGCCTTCTTCCTACTAATTGTACGAAGCCTTCCTTGTCTTTGCCGTTTTCTGGGTTCCCTTCCTTGTGAGCTGTATTGAGAGGGCATTCTCTAAAGAGACGACCATGTTCGTGGTATTTCCTGCATCGGAAAGGAATGTGTTCATAGTAAATGGTTTGGGACTAGTCCTCGTCATGATACTCCAGCGTGATAGACCCTGGTAGCGGCTTAGCTATGTTCAGATATACACAGATTCACGCGTATGATGTGTAGCGCCACTGCTTGGTGGCTTCAGAGGACTTAACATAGATGCCAATGGTATTGCCAATGCCTGCTAGGACCTCTTCCAGCCAAAATTCTTGGGGTAGAGAGTACAGTCTAATCCATACTGGTGCATGGGAAAATTCCTCCTTTTCGGGGCTGAACTTTTCTATCCAGAATCTCAAGAAAAGTCCAGCCGAGTTGTAGAAGTATGGCCCTCCATCAAAGATACAGTTTCGGTCTTCTAGATTGGGGAGAATGATGGTGAAGAATCCTTTGGGGCCCAATTTCATGTCATAGTGGCCTTTTGGTTTCCACCAGTACTGTATCCATTTGACTAGATCACGCTCAGAGGGCCAAAGCCCTAAAAACTTTCCTACCAAGGCATTGTCTCGCATATATTGTTTCTGCTCTTCTATGCGTGGTGAGCTTATGACATATTTTGGGGCCTGTGGTGCCTGTGGGATGCATTTACCCGGCATCCAAGGGGTCGAGGCTTTTGCAGGGGCCGTCTCCTTGGTTGGATCGATATCCATTTCCCGATCCTTGAAGGTCCCTTCTGCTAGAAGTGTTGCGCGCATATCTGGAGGCGTTTCAAAAGTCGACCTCTTCGTTCCGGCTGCAGCATTTTCGTTGGTCATGATTTGACTGTAGGAAATTCCAGTCGGCATCCCCTCCCTGCGATTCATGTGCCCCTGCAGGGCAGCCATCGGGTGGGCACAGTTCGTGGCGGCTGAGAGGTCCTAAACCCTAGTTGCAGAGCGATTTTTGAAAATTAAAAAAAGTGCTTAGATCTTTACCTGCAAGATTTGATCCCAAAATATCTGCTTTAGAAGAAAGAACTGATATTGCTACTTTACTAATGGATGAGTTGCAAGGAATACTAACAACATATGAGATGAGGATATCTAATGAGAATCCTTCCAATAAGGAAGCAAATTTCAAGGCAACAGAGAAGGACAAGAAAAAGGCTGAAATAAAAACCAGTAATCATGAGGATTCAGAAGAAGACATGGAAGAAGCTAACTTTGCCAAAAATCTAAAAAGAGGTACTAGCAAGTACAAAGGTAAACTTCCTCTGAAGTGCTTTGATTGTGATAGAATAGGGCATTTTTCTTCTAAGTGTCATTTCAATAAACATTTTGATGGAGAAGAAGAAAGTAACATCAAAACCAAAGAATATAAGAAAATGTATAAGAATCCATTTCAAATAAATTCTTATAAAAAGAAAAGTCTATTCATCAAAAATAATAGTGAGTCCTCAGATATAGATGAAAGTGATGAAAGTTTAGATATAAGACTTTTTATGGCTATGGAAAATCAGAATGATAAACTTATTGAAGAAGAAGAAGGTGAAGTTGACCTGGAAGATGAACTTGTAAGTGTTTTGTCTGAACTAAAGAAAGTAAGAAGAGAATGTAAACAATTCAAAAGAGAAATTGAGAATCTAGAATTTGAATTATAGAAATCAAATGGTTTGATTGAGAGCACTGAAATCATGTTAGTTGACTTAAAGCTTAAAATAGAAGAGGCTAGAGTGACTGAAGAAGCTCTAACTAAAATGCTTGCAGAAAAGGATAAGGAATATGAAGGTTTAAAAATTGAAGTAGTCTCATTAAGAAATAAAGTACAAAAAAATAACATGAATCACAGTTCTCAAGTGTTGAATCAAATTATTTGTAGTCAAAGATCAACATATGATAAGACTGGAATTGGTTATAAATCTGCAGTAACTAATGGATGTTCCAGTTCAAGTGTTGAGAAAGCAAGTATAGAGGATAATCATGAGAAAATTACCAGCAAGAAGATTGAATCAGAAAGGCAAGAAGAGAATTAGGCTTCAACAATGCATAGAAGAAGTTATGGCAGACATCAAAATAGGTTTGAAGGCTATTGTTTCTTCTGTTATATTGTTTCTTCTGTTATAAGTATGGTCACAAAGCATCTTTCTGTAACGTTTTTTTAAGAAACATAAGTGCACATAATAGTCATGGCATATCTAGATTTGAATATGAAAGAAGACATGATAAATCTATTCAGAACAATGTGAACACCTCACATAACAGATTTGATGCTTTAAAATCTGAAGTTGAATGTTATAGGTGTAATAACTTTGGACATATTTCAAGAAACTATCCAATGAATTTCCAAAAATCTGTTATAAACCAATACACAAATAAGAAAACTAGTTATTGGAAAAGGAAGAATGATCATTCAGAAATTGAAGAGTGCAAACTTTCTTTACAAGTTGATCATAAAGTTAAGTGGTGTGTGGATAGTGGATGCTCAAAACATATGACGGGCAGAAAACAAATCTTTGATTCTTTAGATGAAAGAAAAGAAGGTTCAGTCACATTTGGTAATGATCAATAAGCTCGAATAGTTGGAAGAGGCATTGTTTGTTTGAACAAAGACATAATGGTTGAAAATGTTTTACTGGTTGAAAATATGGAACATACTTGTTGAGTGTAAGTCAAACATGTGATAAAGGGCATATTATGATATTTGATTCTAAACAATGTCAAATCAGGGATGTTAAAACAAATCAGTTAGTTGGAACAGCTACAAGGACATCAAATAACATATACATTTTAGATGAGAAGGATGAAAATTGCTATCTTGGACATGAAGATGAAAGCTGGTTATGACATAAAAGACTTGGACATATTAACTTTGACAATCTGATTCAGTTAAATAAAAAAAAGGCAATAAGGAACTTACCTATCATAAAGAATTTTTCCAACTCTATTTGTAAACAATGTCAACATGGTAAACAAACTAGAGTCAAGTTTAAGACAAAGGAATATTCTACAACAAAACCTTTGGAAATAATACATGCTGATGTATGTGGACCTATGAGGACAACAGGTCTAAATGGTGAAATATACTTTTTGTTATTTGTGGATGATTTTACTCAAATGACTTGGTTATTTTTATTGAAAAAGAAGTCTGAAACTTTTAGTTGTTTTCGAGTTTTCAAAGAATTGACTGAAAATGAAATTGATATAAAGATTAAGTGCTTAAGGTCAGACAATGGAGGAGAGTTTGTATCAAAAGAATTTAACAATTACTACGTTGAAAATGGAATTAAAAGATAATTCTTTGTTACAGAAACACCTTAGCAAAATGGTGTTGTTGAAAGAAAAAACAGAATTGTTATGGAAATGGCAAGAACAATGTTAAATGAGTCCAAATTGAATGACATGTTTTGGCCTCAAGATGTTCACACCACTGTAAATATCTTGAATAGAAGTTTGCTAAGAAATAATACTGATAAGACACCCTATCAATTATGGAAAGGAAGACCAGTAAACATAAAACATTTTAGAATTTTTGGGAGTAAGTGTTACATTAAAAGAATTACTAAAGAACTGGGAAAATTAGATTCTAGAACTGATGAAGGCATATTGGTTGGATATTCATGTTCAAGAAAGGCTTATAAATGCTATAATTTCATATTAAGAAAGATTGTTGAATCTATAGATGTAAGGTTTGATGAGTCCTCATTTTTGAAGTCAAAATCTAAACAAAAGGATCAACATGAAATATATGACAAGCATAAGATGGATGAAGAAGTAAGTGAAACAGAAGAAACTAAGGCTATTGACAGTGAACAATTAATTCCTACTTTCATACAGGGTACAACTCCATCCAAAAGCATGACTCCATTAAAAACTCCAAGCAAGAGAATACATAAAAATCACCCTGAAGAACATATAATTGGTGACTTAAATGTAGGTATTGGAACAAGAAGCAGAAGGCAAGAATCCACCTCAACTCATGAACATGTATCTTTACTTTCTTTGATTGAACCCAAAAGTATTGAAAAAGCAATTAAAGATGAATACTAGATGAAAGCAATGAATGAAGAACTTAGTCAAATAGAAAAGAAAAAGACATGGGAATTGGTTCCTAGACCTTTGAATACGAATGTCATAGGGGCTAAATGGGTTTTCAGAAATAAGATGAATGAAGCAAGTAAAATAACTAGAAATAAGGCTAGATTGGTTTGTAAAGGGCATGCACAGATAGAAGGAATAGATTATGGAGAAACTTTTGCTCCTACTGCAAGAATGGAATCCATTAGACCAATTCTAGCTTATGCTAGTTCTAAACACATTAAAGTTTACCAAATGGATGTAAAGTCTGCATTTTTCAATGGTGATTTAGAGAAATAAGTATATATGGAACAACCAGATGGTTTTCAGGTACAAGAAACAAAACAATATATTTACAGGTTGAGAAAGGCTTTGTATGGGCTGAAGCAAGCACCAAGGGCTTGGTATTCCAGACTTGACAATTACTTGAGGCAGCAAGGATTCAGGAAAGGTAACACTGATAGTAATCTATATATTAAAGAAGAAAATGATAGCCTGATCATTGTTGAGATATATGTAGATTATATCATTTTTGGTAGGGATGATAATAGGCTTAGTAAACAGTTTGTTGAAAGTATGCAGAAAGAGTTTGAGATGTCCATGCTAGGAGAAATGAAGTTTTTCTTAGGCTTGCAAATTACTCAATCTAATAAAGGTATTTCCATTTCTCAAACCAAGTATATCAATGAAATGCTTAAGAAATTTCAGATGGAAGATTCTAAACCAGTTAGCACTCCCATGGTTACTGACTGTAAATTAAGTAAGTTTGATAAAACTAAAGATGTTGATTAGACAGTATATAGATCTATGATTGGTAGTCTTCTTTATGCTACAACTACAAGACCTGATATTATGCATGCAGTTTGTCAAGTTGGCAGGTTTTAGGCTTCACCAAAAACTTCTCATTTACTTGCAGTCAAACGAATTTTTAGATATCTTAAGGGGATAGCAGAATATGGTTTGTGGTATCCTACAGGTAATCAACTTGAGTTACATGCTTTCATTGATGTTGATTGGGCAGGTTGTGTTGATGACAGGAAGAGTACTGTTGGAGCAACATTTTTTCTTGGAGGATGTCTTGTAAGTTGGTCAAGTAAAAAAACAATCAGCAGTGTCTCTGTCTACTATTGAAGCAGAATACATAGCAGCTGCAGCTTGTTGCACTCAGGTTCTATGGATGAAACAGATGCTGGAAGATATACATATTCATTATGATGAACCTATAACTATATTCTGTGATAATACCAGTGCAATTAGTATTTCTAAAAATCCTGTTATGCATTCAAAAAGAAAGCACATTCCCATTAAATTTCATTTTCTAAGAGAGCAAGTTATGTCTAAAGCTATTAAAATGGAATATGTTGGCACAAAGGATCAGATTTCAGATGTATTTACTAAACCTTTACCTAAAATGCAATTTGAAAGTCTCAGGGATTAGTTGGGGGCTTACCCTCTGTAATTTCATTTCACTCTCAAAGTTTGCAAGGGCTTCGTAATAAAATCAGACTGCACAGGTTTATTGACTATTTTGATAGGGGGAGTTGTTGTTAAAATGATACATCTTTACAGGTGGTTTTTCTTTACTCAGGGGGAGTATGGTTGTTTCCTTTGCCATGGATATCAAAAGGGGGAGAAGAGATTTAAAGTTTTCCATCAATGCCAAAGGGGGAGTTTGTTGGTCAGTTTGCACAGTGCTTGGTCTTGCCATTAATGTCAAACTTATATCATCCATAAGATCGAGAGAAGAAGCTGGACGGTGCTCAGGCCTTCAGAAGGAGTGTGCAGTAGAATTGAACGGATCCGAGTGTAGGCCCCAACCGTCGTTAGATCCGAGCGCAAGGCCCGACCGTCGTCAGTTCCAGGAGAACATGAACGTTTTTTAAAGTGCAATGTGAAGCGTCCTTATAAAATATTGAAAGCAGGAGGACCGTCCATCTTCAAGCAGAACATGTGGTCACACATCAACTTTTCACTGACTAGAAATTCAAAGAAAGGAGGCGCTCCAACCAATGATATCGTGATACGCAAAATCATGAAATGCAAAGTCCCAATGAGATCAGG
>JZKD02S1482268.1:22697-33661 GCA_000966675.3 Picea glauca | reverse complement strand
CCCTGAAAATGACATTCCCAATGTTGTCCCTGTCTGGGTTCGCCTCCCCTTCCTTCCACTGCACTGCTGGAATAATGAAACTATGAGATCTATAGAAAATACCCTAGGGAAGTTCGTAGATAGGGTAGAACCAAAAGATGGCCTTCAAGCATGTGCACGCATATGTGTAGAAGTAGATCTAGAAAAAGGTCTCCCTGAAGCTATTAATCTCACCCTGGATAAGTGGAATTACCTCCAATAAGTCGATTATGAACAACTTTCCTTCAAATGCAAAATATGTCATGAGTATGGACATTTTGCGAAGCATTTCTCTAAATATCCCCCTGAAATTCCGACTAAAGAAGTTGAGCACTGGCAGCAACCCAGAAAGAAAAAGCAGCAAAGACATGGACCAAATACTAGAGGCATCCCTACGCCTCCCCAGCCTAATATCACACCTGAACCTGCTCCATCCAGCCAGATCCCAACTCAAGATCTACCTAGAGAGGACCTGCCACCCCTGCTCCCTTCCCCCCCCTTAATCCAACCCCTTGAGTCCCCAACCCCTCCTTCTGCTCAACCCCCTCCCTCCCCTCAAGCCCCTCATCCTGTGGAAGGCATTTTAGATCAAAGCTCAGAGGAAAACTCAAAGTCTGATTCACTTGACTCAACGGTTAAAAAAGTGGGCAGAAAGACAAACCTACATAAAAGAGAAGCTTCAGCCAGGAAGGAAATCGAACTAGGGAAACAAACAACATTGGATCAAATTCCTAGAAAGGAAACAAGGCAGACCAGGAAGCAGAGTGGATCCAACCCCCATAAAGGGGGAAACCCTAAAAATAACCAATGATAAAAATGATCTCCTGGAATTGAAGAGGATTAGGGAGCCAACACAAGCTCTCACTAATACATGATCTTATCAAAGCAGAAAATCCGCAAGTCCTCATGCTCCAGGAGACAAAAAGGAAGGATACTGATATCCTTCATGAGAGCTATTACATCTGGCGAACATGCAAAGGCCTAACAATCAGTGCAAGAGAAGCCTCAGGGGGAGTCTGCACCCTCTGGAATCCCAACTTTTTTGCTCTACAATCCAGGCAATCCACGACACATTGGATTAAAACTTCATTACTGCATCTACAAACAGGTAAGACTCTGACCTTCATCAATGTTTATATACCTTCCCTTTACCAGTAAAAAATGGAGTGTTGGTCCTCCCTCCAAAATATCAAAGATTCTCTTGACCCCAAGGATCTAATAATAGTTGGAGACTTCAATACCACTCTTCATCACAAGGAAAAAAAAGGGGGATCAATTGTACGGGACCCATCTCGAGAGCATCTTGAGGACCTTATTTCCACTTATCACCTTCTAGATATAAATCCCTCCAACGGTCGCTTCACTTGGTCAAATAGAAAACTCAAGCTGGGGCATATCATTGCTCGTTTAGATCATTTTCTCCTAAGAAGCTCCTTCCTTGAAGATGCCTTGCTCCCTTGCTCTCACATCCTACCTTGGATCGGCTCCGACCACACACCTATCATGCTCACCCTTTCCCCTCCCAACAATCCAAGTCCCATCCCCTTTTGCTTCAACCCTCTTTGGATATCAGAGCCAGGTTTTTTCGACATCGTCTTAGATGCCTAGAATTGCTAGATTCAAGGCTCTCCTAACTACATCTGGGAGTAGAAACTAAAAAGAGTAAAGGCAACCCTAAAAAAATGGGTGACGTGGAATAGAGGAAAAGAGTAAGAAGCAAAAGACAAGATAATTAAGGAAATGGAAGAGAATAGAAAGGAACTAGAAGAGGGACCTATCACACATCCACTTCTCCTCAAAGAGCAACAAAACTTCATGGATTATCAAAAAATCCTTCACAAGGAAGAGGAAACTTGGAGACATAAATCTAGAAGCATTTGGCTTACTTCAGGGGACAGAAATACAAAATTCTTCCAGAGACAAGCTAAAGCTAGAATCTGGAGGAATGAAGTGAAGGAAATAACAAAAGTTGGCAGCACAAAAAATAGATGACCTCCATCAAATACAAGCAGAAGCCAAACTTCACTTTGAAACACTGTTAACAGAAGATGGCAACATAGATATCAACGTACAAGAAAACCTTCTGCAAAATACCCCGAGTGTTGTCAGTCAGGAGAACAACGACAAGATCAATCAGGAAATCACAGAAAAAGAGCTTCATGAGGCTTTGTTCCAGCTTCACCTAGACAAAGCTCCAGGGCCAGATGGTTTTAGTGCACATTACTACCAAAAATGTTGGCATATTATAAAAAGATATCTCTTGAGGATAATACAATATGTTTAAAAATACGCTAAGATTGGGGGTAACACAAACTCCACCTTTATGGCTCTAATACCAAAGAATTTGAACCCTTCCTCCTTCTCCAGATTTAGACCCATCTCCCTTTGTAATGTTTCTTATAAGCTCATAACTAAAATCATAGCCAATAGAATCAAACCTCTTCTCCACAAACTCATCTCCCCAAACCAAAGTGGCTTTATGGAAAAGAGACAAATGATAGATAACATAATATTGGTGCAAGAAGAAATTCATTCTAGCAAGGAATGGGGAGATCAAGGGATGATTGTTAAAATTGATATGGCTAATGCTTTCGATAGGGTAAGGCATTCCTTTCTAATAGCACTTATGAAGAAATTTGGATTCAACCTTGGCTTCGTGGCTTGGATCTCAGCATGTATAACCTCTTCGTGGATAGCCCCTCTGGTCAATGGATGCCCGACAAGTTTTTTCAAAAGCACTAGAGGACTGAGGCAAGGCTTCCCTCTCTCCCCCCTCCTTTATATAATTATGGCTAAAACTATGAGCAGACAACTGGAAAAGGACCAAATTGGCAAAGTCATACCAGGAATCAAAATAGCCCGAGGAGTGAAACGAATAAATCACTCTCAATGTGTTGATGACACTCTCCTCATTGGAGGAGCCTCCATTGTTATGGCCAAGTGATTCAAAACTACACTAGGAAACTTCACTCAAGCTTTGGGAGCCCTCATAAACAACACCAAATCCAATGTATACGTTTGGAACACCCCTTTAAGAACAACTCGTCTAATAGAAAATGTCTTCCGCTTTCCGCTAGTTGAAAAATGACAAACGTTCAGATATCTTGGCATCCCAATCTGCCTCAATTCTCTCCCAAACTCAGCCTAGACTCACATTATAGAAAAATTCAAAAATAAATTGGAGCATTGGGGAGCCTTTTGGCTTAACCTGGTAGGTCGTACAGTGTTAATAAAATCTATTCTCTCAGCTCTCCCCATCATTGATAATGGTAGCCAAAAGAACCTCATCTCAACATAGGTCATCAAGCGGCTATCCCTACTGAAAATGTTGCACTCGCAACCCTACACCATCAGATGGTTCCGTCAAGGAAGCAATCTTCACATCAGCCAATAGTGTCATCTGTCGTACAACATCAAGCCATTCAAAGATGAGGTATTGTGTGATGTTTCTCCCCTTGAAGTTTGTGATGTTCTTTTGGGCCAACCTTATTTATGGAAACGCCATGTTGTATATGAGTTTGGGCCTCACAGTGTTATTATTACTTTGAACATGAAATTGTAAAGGATACCCGAGGTAGTCTCACCTAGTGTTATTTCTTTGATCTCTACCAAGCAATGTAGGAAGGTCATTTCTTAGACCGAGAAGTTTGTCTTCTCTGTGATTCGCTCTCAGAGTGAGCGAAAGCTTGCAGCCACATCCATGTCCTTTGCGGTCAACCTCTCCACACAGAAGAAGCAAGTGGATCAGGTCATGGAAGAATACAAAGACATCTTCTCATCACCTATTGGGGTACCTATGCACTATCAAATCAATCATCCCATCAATCTGACCCTCGACGCACCACTGCCCAATGGGATAGTCTATTGCAGCTCTCTGCTAGAAAATGAGGAGATCGAGCGTCCAATCCAAGAACTTCTCCATAAGGGGAACATTCGACCCAGCTCATCACCTTGTGGAAGCCCAATCATGTTGGTGCAGAAGAAAGATGGGACTTGGCGACTTTGCATTGATTACTGAGCCCTAAATAAAATCACAGTTAGGAACCGGTACTCGATTCCCTGAATCGACGATTTCCTTGATCAACTCAAGGGGGATAAATACTTTAGTAAGATTGATCTGAAGTCTGGCTATCATCAGGTCCCAATAGAAAAGGCAGATGTATGGAAAACTATCTTCAAGTCAAAAGAAAGTCTTTTTGAATGGCTGGTCATGCCCTTTGGTTTGAAAAATGCCCCAACAACTTTCATGATGATGGATGATATTTTTCAGCCTTTCACTAATTCTTTTGTGATGGTGTATCCAAATGACATCCTCATCTACAACAAGACTTGGGAAGAACACTTGTAGCATATTTAGTAGGTTTTGCACACTCTGCGGCAACACAAGATATATGCCAGCTTGGAAAAATGCTTCTTCTGCATGGACATGGTCTAGTACCTAGGCTCAATTGTTGATGCGCATGGTGTGCATGTTGATCCAGAAAAGATCCAAGTCATTCATTACTGGCCAGCCCCAACCATGCTCACTGATCTTCGGAGCTTCTTAGGCCTTGTTAATTTCTATCGTGGGTTCGTGTTGGGATTCTCCTATATTGCATGGGCCCTTAGCCAAATAACCAGGGGTGGTGGTAAGGAGAAATTTGTGTGGGGCCTATCCCAACAAAGAGTGTTTGATGATATGAAGTAGTTCTTATGCTCAACCCCAATGCTTTCATTACCTGACCTGCAACAACCCTTTGATATCGAGACAGATGCTTAAGACTATGTTGTGGGAACAATCATCACTCAACATGGCCATGGCCACCTTGTGGCCTATCATAGTGAGACACTATCAGATGTCGTATGTAAGTACCCTAATTACGACAAAGAAATGCACTCCATTTTGCAAGCTTGTCACCAGTGGAGGCATTACATTCTTGGGAAGGAGATAGTCATCCACATTGTTGCAGTTCATGCAGACACAAGACAAATTGCAGAATGACTGCCATTAGAAGTGGTCCACATATTTGTTGCAATTCCACCTCAACATCAAGTATAAAACAGGAAGTACCAAGCGAGTCATTGATTTCCTCAGCTGACCTCTAGTCACAGAACTCAGCACAATGTTAGATTCTTGTGGCCACGAGACCTCCATATGGCCCCACTTTTATGAGATGGATCTTGACTTTGCCAACACCTACTAGATGTTGGGCGCAGACAAAACTTTCACTAATTTCCATCTTTAGGACGTGTTGTTGTTCCATCTGGGCCATCTTTGTGTTCTATCAAGAGAGAGAGCAAAATTGATTTGGAAATCCCACTATAGTCGGGTGGCAAGACACTTCAGGATGGAAATGACAGTGGTAGTGTTGCAGCGACATTTCTACTGGCTGAAACTTCGACAGGATGTCAACAATTATATCCAGTCCTGCACTATTTCCAAACTGACCACTAAGAAACAAGGCTTGTACACTCCTCTTCCTACTTCTGGCAGGCCCTAGGAATCCATCTCAATGGACTACATGTTAGGCCCTCCGTCCACCAAGTGGGGAAATGATTGTGTTTTTGTGGTTGTTGATCATTTTTTCAAGATGGTGATTATGGCTGCCTGTAAGAAGAGCATCACAATGGAGGCCAATGCCAAGATATTCTTTGAACAAGTGTGGGTACACTTTGGAATCCCACAAACCATTATCTCATATTGGGAAATTCGGTTCCTCAACACATTCTGGTCGAGCCTATGGTCACTGCTGGACACCAAGTTCACCAATTCCACTGCCTTCCACCCCAGATGAATGACCAAAACAAGGTCGTCAACCAGATGATCATGCACATCCTATGCATGTACAATTCCAAGCACCCCCACACCTGGGATGAGATTATTCCTTATGTTCAACATAGCTACAATAGAGCCATACATAGCTCAATTGACCATATCCCCTTTTAGGTGGGGTTGGGATTTCAACCATTGGGTCCCATGGATGTTGCACTACCCCTTGCGACCACCCAGGAAGACTCGTCGCATGCTCCAACTGGAGTGAAAAAAGACACCCAGTTTATTGAGCGGATCCAACACATCCACCAACAGGTTCACGATAATTTACAGAAGTCTAATGCCAAGTACACGCAGCATCGTGATCAACACCAGGTGCCACACCAATTTCAGGTAGGAGACAAAGTTTGGTTTCACTTGCAGAAAGAACACCTTACATGGCCTCTTCATAAGCTTTGTCCACTCCATTATGGACCTTACACCATCACGAAGGTTGTGGGTGACAATTATTTTGAGCTCAACCTTCCCCCCTTCCTTGGATTGCACCCATTGTTCAATGTGGACCTCCTTCGGCCTTATTTTCCACCATTATTGTACACCTCAGAGATAGAAAAACATTTGACATCAACATAGCTCAACCTTGAGTGCATGCAACAAGAATCCACTAATTATATCGTGGACACACAGGTCAAGGGAACTCGCTAGCAGAGGATCTAGCTTTATCAGGTTGTCAAAGCATGGTAACTCCTACACCAAGGCAAGTGGCTCACCCGAGGCCAAATTCAGCAGAAATTTCCTCATCTGATGGGGGAAATCAACGCAATGGAGACCATTGCTTCCTAAGGGGGAAGGATTGATCCAGGAGGATCTCGGTGGTAAGTCGCCTTTTCCAACTGGCTCAAATTTTTTTTGACAACTTACTATTTTTAGCAGTTCTTCGGGTCCCAAACTTTAGGGGCCATTTTGAGGGCCTAAACAACGATTTTTCACGATCGAACACATTAAAGATACGAAAAGGCTCTGATTGAGCCCCCTAAATGAAGATCCTCGTAAATACCTTTGCAACAAGCTATCGTGCACCCTAAATGGAGATCATATGCAAAATTTATGACCCCCGGAAGTTGATGTACTAACTTATCCCAACGAGGCCCACATGACTTTTGGCGCTTCATCTCCTAGGGTTAGGTTTTTGGATGTCTAGGGTTTTATCATTCATGTTTATTGTAAAAAGGCCTTAAGAGCCTCATTGTACTCATTTTCTTGTGAATGAGCGTTGATCTAGGTGGATATCGATGGCCACCCACATTTTCCAGCTAGCTCAAAACAACTTTCTAGCAATTTTGATAATTTACTATTTTTAGCAGTTTTTCGGGTCCTGAACTTCTGGAATCGTTTTGAGGCCCTAAACGATGTTTTTTGGGGTATGTTGCAATTGAAAAAATTCATCATGTGCAACTGTTTTAGTCCTCGTATATATCTTTCTAATGGGCTATCATACGCTTAAAACGGAGATCATATGCAAAAGTTACGACCCCGAGAAGTTGATGTACTGACTTACCCAAACGGGGCCCACGTGACTTTTGGCGCTTCATCTCCCAGGGTTAGGTTTTTGGATGTTTAGGGTTTTTGAAACTCTTGTTTATTGTAAAAAGGCCTTGAGAGCCTCATTGTAATCATCTTCTTGCGAATGAGCACAACCGTCACATCTCTTCTCAAAGATAAGCCGCTACCATTCCAGCAAGCTTGTTTGTCGCTACATTTTACAGTTTCAACTTATTTCCTTATTGAATAGAAAACCAGTTTTACTATATCTCTATTATTATATGTTAAGCATCTGGTAATAATCTATAGTCATTTCGTTATGCTCATAAAATCTGGATCAGTGGTATCAGAGCGGTCTTCTCCTTGTCGTCTTAATGCATGTCCCCAACGAGGTCGGAGTACAAAGATTTGGGTCTCGAACTTGTTTCTCTTGAGGACAAAATCTCTTGCACACCCAAGCGACCTCTCATGGAAGGAGAAAAGAAAGACGACAAGACAGAATATCCTTTCAAACTTTTGATTGAGAAATCCCTCACGCAATAGAGGAACCAGATGATGGATAATTTCATGCAAATCCTTTGACAACTACCAACAGGCGATGCATCTTCTTTGAGCGGAGGCACCGCCCCTTTCAAGGTACAAATAAACTTCGATATTCCTATATTTGAAGGTCAAATAGACACAGATGTTGTAGACAAGTGGTTGAATCTACTAGAAGGGTATTTCTCTGTCCATAACTTTTCGAATAGAGAAAAGATTACTTTTGTGCTCCTTAAAGCCGTTCCCCGTGTCAAAGATTGGTGGGAAACTTTTTGTGAGCAAAAGGAAACAGAGGAACCTTTATTATTTAGAGTCACGGCCACCTGGGAATCCTTCAAAGATGTTATTAAGGAACAATACTACCATGTCGGAAGTTATGACGACTTGTATACCAAATGGACTATACTGCGGCAAGAAAGAGACCAAGCAGTGCCAGATTTCACAAATATCTTCCATACCTTGCGCACCAAGTTGGGTATCAAAGATTCAGAGAGACATCTGGTGCTTAAGTATCACGGTGCTCTGCACAGATACATCCAAACCGAAATGGAATTTCTTGACATCTCATCCTTGGGTGCTGCCTACCGATATGCCGTTAAAATCGAACAGAAGCTCAAACAAAAGACACGACAATTTGGGTCCGGGAACCTCTCACAACAAAAGCCAAGAAAGGGTGGCCCCAACCCATAGAACAGAGAACAGAGCAAAGATGCACAGTATCAGGACAACCAGTCCAAGCCGCAAGAAAAGAAGGACTCCGGAAAGACAAAGAAAGATACCGGGAAGTGGTACGACTTCCACAAGAGCCCTTGGCATAACACTGCTAACTGTCGCTCAAAGAAGATGTTAGTGGCTGAAGTGAAAGCCTCTGAATCAGATGTGGGTTCTGACTCTGAGTCAGAACCAGAAAGGGGAAGATGGATCATTGACACAGAACCCAGTGCCACTGTTGCTACCACCAAGCTCCAGCATGGTGAACCAGACGAGCCAGAAGAAGGAGAGCGCCTCTTCCATTCCCAGATGTGGGTAAAAGGCACTCCATTGCACTTCATTGTTGATAGTGGTAGCCAGAAGAACCTCATCTCAGCAGAGGTCATCAAGTGGCTGGCCCTGCTGACAATGCCACACCCACAACCCTACACCATTGGATGGCTCCACCAAGGAAGCGATCTCCACATCAACAAACAGTGTCGACTATCGTACAGCATCAATCCCTTCAAATATGAGGTATTGTGTGATGTTGCTCCTCTCGAAGTTTGTGATGTTCTTTTGGGCCAACCTTATTTATGGAAATGTCATGTTGTATATGAGTCTAGGCCTCGTAGTGTTATTATTACTTTGAACAGGAAATTGTATAGGATACCCGAGGCTGTCCCACCTAGTGCTATTTCCTTGATCTTTACTAAGCAATCCAGGAAGGTCATCTTTCAGACAGGGAAGTTTGTCTTCTTCATGATCCACTCTTAGAATGAGAGAAAAATCATAGCCACATCCAGGGTCTCTGTGGCCAACCTCTCCACACAGTAGAAGCAAGTAGATAAGGTCGTGGAAGAATACTCAGATATCTTCTCCTCACCTATCGGGGTACCTCTGCACTGCCAGGTCAAGCACCCCATCGATCTGACCCCCAACGCACCGTTGCCAGATGGGCTAGTCTATCGTCGCTCTCTGTTAGAGAATGAGGAGATCAAGCAACAGATCCAAGAATTACTCCACAAGGGGCACATCCATCCTAGCTCATCACCTTGCAGGAGCCCAATCGTGCTGGTACAGAAGAAAGATGGAACTTGGTGACTTTGCATTGATTATTGGGCTCTGAATAAAATCATAGTCAGAAACCAGTACCTGATTCCCCGAATCAACGACCTCCTTGATCAACTCATGGGGGCCAAATACTTCAGTAAGATTGATCTGAAGTCTGGCTACCACCAGGTTCCGATAGAACAAACAGATGCATGGAAGACCGCCTTCAAGTCAAAGGAAAGCCGTTTTGAATGGTTGGTCATGCCCTTTGGTCTGACAAACGCTCCAGCCACTTTCATGAGAATGATGGACTATATCCTACGACCATTCACCAAGAATTTTGTAGTGGTGTATCTTGATGACATTCTCATTTACATCAAGACTTGGGTTGAACACTTGTGTAGTGTCCCCAAGGACGAGCCCCCGATGTAAACCATGATCTGAAAGAGATTGTAAATATGTTTTATAGGCTAGTGAGCTGAGTTTTGTATAAGCCAGTAGGCTTATGTGTTTGATTAGGGCAGAGAGCCTAAGGATTGAAGGCCAAGGGCCTGGATTTTGTATCTGTATATATATGCAGCACATCAATAAAATATAAACACCGTTAGGGGCAGACCGACCACGATGAATGAGTGATGGGGGATTGAGCGTCCACAAAGTGGGCAAGGAACTAGGGGCTGGAAGGTGGGAAAGGGGCTGAGTGATGAGCCTAGGGGCTAAGCCTAGGGGCTTAAGCCTAGGAAATAATATTTTAATATTATTTTAAAAAGAGGCATGTGCATTTCTGTTTATCCTAAGTTCCTGGCAAGGGAGGGAACATGCAAAGGGGATGCACGCTGTGGTACGGATGCAGTTCCCAGGGTGACAAGTGTCAACCCTAGTGCATGCAAATAAAACAGAGGAAGTAAGCCGTGAGGGGGAGCTTCCCATCCATTCTGACCCGAAACTCTGAGCGTAGAACTGGTACGACCTCTGCCAGATTACCCTGGTTCATCTCTGAAAGTCGTAAAGCCTGTGTTTGTTCTGCAAAAAAATATGTGTACGCCCTCTGTTCTGAGAGCCGAGAAGATGGTGTCCGTCTGAAAGGCCAGTTCACTCTTTACCCGTTCGAAGCCAGGGAGTCTGGGTAATTTCCTGCGTGGATTGTTGTCATGCGTTCCAGAACCAACACCATGAGATCATCCTGTGACTGTTGAACCGTTTTGGGAATCCTTTGCCTATGTTCCCCATGGAATTGTTGTGACCACACAGTAGTGGACTGCGTGAGGCTTGTTGGCCTGTGAGCGACTCCTCTAGGTGAGAGAGTGCACAGAGGGAGAAGAGAACTCCTGGAAGGAACCCTGTAGCTGCCATAGAGCCCGGAGACTTC
>JZKD02S1482257.1:0-10770 GCA_000966675.3 Picea glauca | reverse complement strand
AAAAATATTTCCAACAATCTCCCCCTTTGTTATTGGTGGCAACCCTTAGTCAATTATGTAACACTCCCCTTGTCTACAACTCTCCTTGTGTCTGTAATTCTTCCTATGTTTGCAACTTCTCCCCCTTTGACATCAATTGCAAAGGGTTGCTCCCCTTGAGCTTGTGCTTCCATTTACTAATGAGAAGAGAGGGATATCACTCCTAGATTCTGGTTGATATATTCAAATGTGTCTCTGGGAAGGGGTTTAGTATTCTTTGGTGGAAATTTATTCCAACTTGACACTTTGCTTATCTACCCGTTCTCATAGGAAGTGGTACTTGATGGGAATATACTTCATCTTTGAGTGCATAAAAAGATCCTTTGAAATGTTGATTGCACTTGTGTTCTTGTAAATGATTGATATTAGTTGATCATATTCTACCTTAATATCCTTCAGTGTCTACTTCATCAAGAGAACTTGTGTGCAACATGTTGTTATTGAAACATATTCAACTTCTGATATGGATAGAGAGATTGAAGTTTGCTTCTTTTTCAATCATGATGCTAGATAGTTACCTAGAAAGAATACTCCTCCACTAGTACTTTTCTTGTCATCAAGACTTCCTACCCAATATTCATTTATATATGTTATTAGAGTGAAGTCCTTAATTCTTGAATACCACAAACCAAAGTCCATTGTGCCTTTCAGATATCTGAATATTCGTTTTGGTGCATATTGAAATATTGTGTTGGACAGTTGGTTTGGATAATTGGTTGTCATTGATGTCAACCCTTGGAGAGGTCCAGATACGTTGTACATTTGATTGAAATTTGTATGATCGATATTTATGGTGAGTTAGTTGGATGCATTTGATGAAGTCTACATGAAGCCCCGAAAGTGTGGCTATAGAACCTGAGTTTGTTTGAGGAATAAAGACTTGAAGGAAAATGTAAATGCAAGAAACACACTCATATGGATTGTCATCTTCATGCAGTTTCCAATGGTAGGTGGTATGCTACATGGTTCCTCATGGTTGAGGAGATATTACTTCATGAAGTTGGAAGCCCCAAAGAATGGTTAAGAAGCCCCTAAGCAGTTGCAAGTCATTAATTAAAGGGTAAAGTTGTTGCAAAAAAGAAGTTACAAGTTGTCCTCATTGCAATAAATATTAAAATAAATATTAAGGATGTTGTTTGTAAAGTCAACCCCAATGAAATAATCATTAAAAATTAAATTGAATTTTATGTGGGTCAAGTCGACCCTAAAAACAGGGTGCTAAATATAGTATAAATAAGGCACCTAAGAGTTCATTTGTAACATCAACTCAAGTGATTTTTATCTGAGGTAACCAAGGAAATCTGAGGCATTTTTCAGAGGGAAGTTGAAGTAAATAAGGGAAAAATTCCAAGGGATGATGAAATCTTGCGAGGATGTGTTCTAAGGTATGTTATTTATAGGTCATCTTACCATTTTCTCTATAAATTTATTTCTAGAATGATTCAGATATCAAAACTTGGAGGATATTGAGAAGACATATCAAGGTACATGTGGTAAACATGTTAGATTTTGGGTCATTGTATTTTTCGAGATACACTCTGTGGAACATAAGGTTTTTGGCTATTCCTGAAGCTAGTCTCAAACATGTGTTCTAGGTAAAATAGTCATAACTTATTCATAGAGGATCCATATTCAATGAGATAAAAAGAATTGGATAGAGTACAATATTTCTTATGTTCTGTACGAGTTTCAGTGCTAGATATCAAATATTCCGCGCGTGGAATGCTATACAAGTTCACTCTCTAGAATAAGCCAAAATTCATCAAGGTCTTCCATTTTTTCTATAACTCCATTTCTGGAATGTTCCAAGAAGTGAAACTTGTAGTAATTGTAGAGAAGATATAGAGTAATATTGGGTACAAGTTTCATTACAGGTATGGAGTTATGCTTGTTGAAAATTAGGGTTTATGACTAATCCAAAAACTATCTTGTGAGACTAAGGTAAAGTTTGATTAAAATGATATTCTCTTGTTGCTAAAGTTGAGGAAGGTTTGGAGGTCTGTGATCACATGCATCAGGTCTGTTAGAGAGTTACATGTATGTTTATATGCATGTTTTGAGGGTTAAATGTTGATGATTTTATGGTGTATGGAATGATTGAAACATATAATGAGTGATATGGTATATGGTTGAGGCACATGGTTTGAGGTACATCATTGGATGCATGTATTATTGATGTTGGTATAATACTTGTTGAGGCATATCTTGGTTCTTAGTTTGGAACATGATTGAGGTGCATGTTGGACACTTGATATTGGCATAGTGCTTAAGGAACATCTTGGTGATATTGGCATATTGGTGGAGGCTTGTGCATGGTTGGAATGTGGTATGGTACATGTGTTGATGGTTGATGTGCATGATTGGCACATGGTATGGTAAAGGTGTTGATGATGCATGTTTGGTGCATGGTTGATGCACTTGTTATGGTATATGGTTGATGGTACATGTTGAGGTATAGGTTGATGCATGGTTGATGCATGGTACATGTTGGTACTTGGTTGAGACACAGATCTTGTGATGGTATGTGGTGATGATGGTACATGTTTGGTAGAGGCAAGTGTTGGTGATTCTGAGCATATGGTTTGAGATATGCTCTTGGTGATCTTGGCATGAGTTGCATGCGAATGAGAGTAGATATGGTTTCATGGAATATGAGATAGTGATTGGTTGGACAAGTTGTTGTGACAGTGATCGGTTGACAGTGACAGATTGGATACAATGAAAAGTTGACAAGTTACAAGTTGTTGATAATGGAAACCATAGTGACAATGACAGTGACAGTGATAGTGGCAGTGATAGTGGCAATGACAATGGCAGAGTTTGTGGAAGTGATAGTGGTAGAGTCCATGACAATTGGTCTACACTTATATTTCAGGGAAGCAGGATAAGGAAAGGAAAGGGTGTCGTAGCCTCATTCCGGTTGGATTCGGAGAATTAGGGAGTTGGAGCTTCCTTCACGTTTGAGCTTGAGAACTAGGTGGGTGGAACCACCTTCCAGTTGGAGCCAGAGAAATTAAGGGGATATAGCCTCCTTTTGGTTGGAGCCAGATAATTCAGAGGGTTGTAGCCTCCTTCCGGTTAGAGCCAAAGAATTAGGGAGTTGGAGCTTCCTTCAGGTTGGAGCCTCAGAACTAGGTGGTTGGATCCAGAGAACTTAGGGGGTCGTAGCCAGAGAATTTAGGGAGTTTTAGCTTCCTTTAGGATGGTGGATGAGAATAGGGGGTTGGAGCCTCCTTCTAGTTGCAACTGGACAATTTGGAAGTTGGTGCTTCCTATGAATGAATTCTTGATATATATAAGAAATTATTTTGTGGTTTTCTCCCATTTGGGTTTCCACGTAAAAACTGGTGTACTGTGTTCTTGATGTGATGTTGATGTGATGATGCTTATGTTTACATGCTTATGGTATATATGTATATTGGATGCATTCATAGATGATACATTGATGATAAACTGATGAAAAATGTTGGTAAATTTAAAGAATATATATTGTGGTTAAAAGTGGTATAATTGCTCATTATTGATTCACGCCCCCTTCTTAGTAATCCAATAATTGGTATCAGAGCTAGGTTCCTTCAAGAAAACAATTTAACCACTGGAAGGAGATCATGGATTACGCTAAGATTGGGATACCACAATTTTACGAGGAGGACTATGCCTTCTGGAGAAGAAGAATGAAAACATATGTGAAGGCATAATGATTTGATGTTTGGTGAGTAGTAGTAAATGGATACAAAGAACCAACCACTCCCCTGATGGATAAATATTAAAATTGAAGGAGATAATGTAAGAGCCAAAAATTCTCTCTTGAATTGTTTGACTAAATCAATATACACTAAGGTGATGCATTGTGAATTTGCAAAAGAAATCTGGGACAAACTAAAGAATATCTAAGAAGGTGATGACAAAGTCAAGGAAGCTAAACTTCAAACGTTTAGAGCCAAGTCCAAACAATTGAAGATGAATGAATATGAAAACATAACAACTTACTTTCTATGAGTCAAAGAAATAGTAAACAATATTAAAGGTTTGGGAGACAAGATGAAGGAACATGTCATTCTTAAGAAAGTATTAAGATCTCTACCAATGAGATTTGATCCGAAGATTTTAGCCCTAGAAGAAAGAGAAGACCTGAGTACAATAAGCATGGATGAGCCATAAGGAATATTTACAGCTTATGAAATGATGACAATGTTGATATTATGGTAGCTGCGGGAGGTATTTACCTCCACGTGTAAACCTGATGAGAATAGAATACTCTGGGAAGTAAGAGAAACCCTAATGAGTTGGCTAATAACCCTAGAAGACTTGTCGGCTCGAGAAGATAATTTATATTAGGTTATTAGCCTCCAAGAGAAGAAGTCAACCAGAAGAAATAATAAAATACTGAACAAACAGATACCCAGAATGAGAAGTCGGCCCTGACAGTTAACCAAAATTACTATAAATACAGGAGGCCAGTTCTCATTCTGGCAGGCATTCTTAGAATTGCAGAGTAGCACTTGTGCGCACTGCAGTTGTCCAGTTTCTGCGCAGGTTTGGAGGAGAGCTGCTGTTACAGCTAGCAATTACTCTTGGACT
Organism: Picea glauca; assembly: GCA_000966675.3. NCBI lineage: Eukaryota > Viridiplantae > Streptophyta > Pinopsida > Pinales > Pinaceae > Picea > Picea glauca. Next base: position 6,150 of record JZKD02S1482257.1, on the reverse strand, counting down.
ATCTCTTGGTTAGGGTTTGGACTATCTGATCAACTCTTAGTGGTGCGCTATCCTTGGGGAAAGGTGTGCTACCCTTTGTTTGGCTATCTAGCCTAGGGTTTGCTTCTGGAGTGATTCTCTGTCAAGGTTAAGGTGCTCAAAGGGTGGCTTCGGCCTATGGTTGGGTGACAATAGTGATATTGTCAATGGTAAAATGAGCACATTCATTATATTCCAACAGACAGAACATGAAAATCCATCCATGAAGGAAGCATCATTCAAAGCGTCCAAGAAGATAAAGAAGAAAGACAAACAAAAGCCAAATTCCAAGTGAGATTGCAACTGTAGTGATGATTCAGAAGAAGATGAAGAAATGGAAAACTTTGTCAGAAAGTTGAAAAGAGGAACTGAAAAATACAGAGGTATGCTTCCATTGAAATGTTTTAATTGTGGTAAAATTGGTCATTTTGCAAATAAGTGTCCTTATGCTAAGAATTCAGAAAGTGATGAAGAGGAAGATCAAAATAAAGTAAATAAATATCAAAAGGGAAATAGGAAATATAAAAGGAAATCCTTCAAGAAAAATCTCTACTCAAGAGAAGACGGTTCTTCATCTGATGAAGATGATGAAAGTGATAGTGACTCATAGAGAGTACTCTTTATGGCTACAAAAAATAAGAAAAAGGATGAAGAAGGTGAAGTGGATCTTGAGGTAGAATTAATTAGTACCTTAATTGAGCTGAAGAAATAAAGGAAGAAAAAAAAAGCATTCAAAGAAGAAATCATCTACTTGAAAACCCAACTTGAAGAAGGAAAAAGAAACGAAGAAGTAATGCAGATCCAGATGATAAAGAAAGAAAAAGAGTGTGAGAAACTTGAAAAGGAAATCACAACACTGAGAGTTGAAGTCAACAAGCTCAACAAGAACTTGAAAAGTTCTCAAGTGTTTGAAAACATTTTCAACAATCAAAAGCCATACAATGACAAATATATACTAGGATACAAGAATGATCATTTTGAGGAAGGTTCAAGTTCCATGACAAAAGCAAGAGAACAAAGGAGTTATGCGGAAGTTTTCAAAGGAAGGAATCATGATCAACAAGAATAAAAAATGAATGAATGCAAAAATGATCATGCAAGAAATGATAGGGCAAGAAATGCTTATGTGGCTCCAGATAATATTGAATGTCACAAATGCCACAACTATGGACACATAGGTCAAAATTTCAAATACGTGACTAAGCCGCCTATGAAAGAAAATACTGATAACAAACACAATAAGGCTTGGAAAATATTTGAAAAATAATAAGAGCAGGTAAATTAAGAATAGGTCCAAGGAATCGTACTCACAGGATTTGTAGCAGCTCAAGAGCATGATGAATTTACAGGAAAAGAGAAAAGTGTTGAAATTCAGGCAGAGGGTGGAGAATAATATGTCAAAACACAGGATGATGAAAAAATTCAGAAAGAGGATGAAGAGGAAGATATATCCACAGAGGAAGAGGAATATTACTCTACATCAGAGAAAATATTCTTCTGAGCCATCCGTTTTGGAGACTCCCAACAAATATGTATGTTGAACAGGGGGAGTCTATGCAACAGTTGAGACAGATCAAAGAACTATCCTTTGTACAACTTATAGAGGTTGATGAGACAGATTCAGAGTAGTCAGATAACAAAAGTACAGTATGATAGATTGATCGAGAAAGCAGTGTTCCCACGAAGGTGTCAGTTGGCTGTGTTCCAAACATGCAGATTTTGATGATCAAATAGATTAGATCAGAAGACATATTTGATTCAAAGAAGTCTTTGTATAGTGATAGATGGGTTAGCATTGTGGACATTTGAGCAACAAAGTTGTGAATATTTTGTGACATATGGACATAGATGGATTTGTGAGATGATTAGCAGGTTTGGATAGATATATAATAGTGGATGAGAGCATGAGTTCAAGATAGATTGGTTCAGATATTGATTCATAGATCAACTCAGAGATAGTTTGATGATTATGATAAAGGAATATTTGAATGCTTTTTATATATGTCAATAAATTACACGAGGAAGCACCAATGAACAATAAGAAGCACTGGAAGAGAGGAAAGGAAACATGTACATGTAGCCCTACATCAATCTACACAACATCATGCAAAGAAGGAAAATCATCAGAGAGAAAGAGATCTAGAAAGGAAGATCGGTAGCATGCAGAGAGTGGGAGACATACCCATAGGGGGAGCTATTCTTTTTCCCTTGACTGGATAGAGCAGGTACAGTGTCAGGATGAGACATATTGACAGGGGGGAGTTATCCTTTGTCAAAGAAGGAAATAAATAACAATGGCATGATAATGAAGAGAAAGAACAGATGCATGACAATAGGGGGAGTATTCGCAAGGAGAGATACCCTTTTCCATTGATGTCAAAGGGGGAGAGTGAGAAACATTGATGAGTAGCAATGGTCACAGGGGGAGCATGAGAATTGGAGCATCAATGTTGCCATCGATGTTGGTGTTTCCATCAATGCCAAAGGGGGAAATTGTTGGACAGTTGGTTTGGATAGTTAGTTGTCATTGATGTCAACCTTCAGAGATTGATGTCAACCATTGGAGAGTTCCAAAGATGTTGGAAAGTTGATTGAAATTTGTATGATCGAGATTGATGGTGAGTTAGTTGGGTGCATTTTATGAAGTCTACATGAAGCCCTAGAAGTGTGGTTATGGAAACTGAGTTTGTTTGAGGAATAAAGACTTGAGTGACAGTGTAAATGAAAGAAACACACTCATATATGGATATTCCTCTTCATTCCATTTCCAACGGTAGGTGGTACACCACGTGGTTCCTCACAGTTGATGATATATTCCCTCATGAATTTGGAAGCCTCGAAGAATGGTTAAGAATCCCCTAAGCAATTACAAGTCATTAATTAAAGGGTAAAGTTATTGCAAACAAGAAGTTACAAGTTGTCCTCATTGCAATAAATATTAAACTAAATATTAAGGATGTTGTTTGCAAAGTCATCCCCAATGAAATAATCATTAAAAATTAAATTGAATTTTATTTGGGTCGAGTCGACCCTAAAAGAGGGTGCCAAATCTAGTATAAATAAGGAGCCTAGGAGTTAAATTGCAACATCAACTCAAGTGATTTTTATCTGAGGTAACCAAGGATATCTTAGGCATTTTTTAGAGGGAATTTGAAGTAAAGAAGGGAAAAATTTCAAGGGAGGACGAAGTCTTGTGAGAATGTGTTCTAAGGTATGTTATTTACATGTCATATTACCATTTTTTCTATAACTTCATTTCTAGAATGATTCAGATAAATAAAATTGGAGGATATTTAGAGGACATATCAAGGAACATGTGGTAAACATTTCCTCTTCTGGGTCCTTGTATTTTCTGAGATACACTCTGTGGAAAATAGGGTTTTTGGCTAGTCCTTAAGTTAGTCTCAAACATGTGTTCCAGGTAAAATAGTCATAAATTATTCATAGCAGATCCAAATTTAGTGAGAAAAAATGAATTGGATAGAGTAAAGTAATTAGTATGTTTGTATGATTTTCAGATCTATATATAAAATATTCTTCGTGTGGCATGCTATACAAGTTCACTCTCTAGAATAATCCATAATTTAGCAAGGTCTTCCATTTTTTCTATAACCCCTTTTATGGGATGTTACAAGTAGTAAAACTTGGAATAATTTTAGAGAAGATATTGAATAATATTGGGTACAAGTTTTAGACCTTCATTCATTACAGTTACAAAGTTATTTTTGTTGAAAGTTAAGGTTTGTGACTAATCCAAAAACTATCCTATGAGACTACGGTAAAGTTTGATGAATATGTTATTCTCCTTTTACTGAAGTTGAGGAAGGGTTGCAAGTCTATGATCACATACACTAGTTCTGTTATAGAGTTACATCAATGTTTATATGCATTTTTTGAGGGTTACACGTTGATTATGTTATGGTGTATGGCATGATTGAGACATATCATGAGTGATATGGTATATGGTTGAGGCACATGGTTTGAGGTACATGATTGGATGCATGTATTTTTGATGTTGGTATAATAATTCTTGAGGCATAGCTTGGTTCTTGGTTTGACACATGATTGAGGTGCATGTTGGAAACTTGATGTTGGCATAGTGCTTGAGGCACATCTTGGTGATATTTTCATATTGGTGGAGGCTTGTGCATCATTAATATGCATGGTTGGCACGTGGTATGGTACAGGTGTTGATGGTTGATGTGCATGATTGGAACATGGTATGGTAAAGGTGTTGATGATGCAGGTTTGGTGCATGGTTGATGCACTTGTTATTGTACAGGTTGAGGTATAGGTTGATGTATGGTTGATTCATGGTACAGTTTGGTACTTGGTTAAGACACATATCTTGTGATGGTATGTGGTGATGTTGGTACATTCTTGGTAGAGGCACGTGTTGGTGATGTTGAGCATATGGTTTGAGATATGCTCTTGGTGATCTTGGCATGAGTTTTATGCGAATGAGAGTGGATATGGTTTCATGGAATCTGAGACAATGATTGGTTGGACAGGTTGTTGTGACAGTGATTGGTTGATAGTGACAGGTTGGATACAGTGACAAGTTGACAGGTTGTTGACAGTGGCAACGATAGTGATAGTGGCAGTGACAGTGGCAGAGTTTGTGGCAGTTATAGTGGTAGATTCTGTGACAGTTGGTCTACATTAATATTTCAGGGAGGCATGACAGGGTAAGGAAAGGGGGTTGTAGCCTCCTTCTGGTTGGAGTTGGAGAATCAGGGAGTTGGAGCTTCCTTCAGGTTGGAGCCTCCTTCTGGCTAGAGCAAGAGAACTTAGGGGTTGTAGCCTCCTTCTGGTTGGAGCCAGAGAATTTAGGGGGTTGTAGCCTCCTTCTTGTTAGAGCCAGAGAATTGGGGAGTTGGAGCTTCCTTTAGGTTGGAGCCTAAGAACTAGGTGGTTGGAACCACCCTTCGATTGGAGCCGGAGAACTTAAGGCGTTGTAGCCTCCTTCTGGTTGGAGCCAGAGAATTCAGGGAGTTGTATCTTCCTTCACGTTGGAGCCTGAGAATAGGGGGTTGGAGCCTCCTTCCAGTTGCAACTGGAGAATTGGGAATTCGACTCTTCCTATGAATGAATTCTTGATATATATAAGAAAGCATTCTGTGGTTTTCTCCCATTTGGGTTTCCACATAAAAACTGGTATATTGTGTTCTTGATGTGATGTTTATGTGATGCTTCTTATGTTTACATGCTTATGATATCTATCTATCTATCTATCTATCTATCTATCTATCTATCTATCTATATATATATATATATATATATATATATATATATATATATATATATATAGGATACATTTATAGATGATATATTGTTGATAAAGTGTTGAACAATGTTGGTAAAGTTAAAGAGTATATATTGTGGTTAAAAGTGATATAATTTCTCATTACTGATTCACCCTCGCTTCTTAGTAATCCAACATATTGCAACCAATCCTATTGCTTGCATGATGTATGGCCTTGATGTTGTCACATATAGTATATTTCCAATCATTGACCTGTAAACTGTTTGATTTGCTTCTAGAGATTCATCATATTTCCTCAACTTACATCCTATGATCTTGGGTGTACTGACAGGTGCATAATATTATATTCTGAATTTATTTATCATTTCCTTGATATATTTGGTCTGAGAAATGAGTATTCCTTTGTTGGATTGGGAAATATACAATCCTATAAAGAATGACAATTCTCCAAGCATTGACATCTCAATTCTTTTTGCATTTCTTCTGCAAACTTTTGGCTCATTCTATCAACATTACTTCCAAATATGATATCATCCACATAAACCAAAATGATTAACATATTTTCATTTTTTGTTTTTATGTAAAGATTGTTGTCTGCAGCTCCTCTTTTAAAGCCTTGTTGTTGTAGGTGTTTGTCAAGTCTTGAATACCAAGCTCTGGGAGCTTTCTTTATTCCATAGAGTGCTTTCTTTAGTCTGCATACATGATATTTGTTTTCTAACAATTGAAATCCTTATGGTTGTTCAATATATACTTCTTATAAATTTCCATTTAGAAAGGCTAACTTGACATCCATTTGATAGACTTTGAAGTTCTTGAAACACACAAATGCCAAAAACATTCTAATTGCTTATAATCTTGCAACT